>JAQZBX010051796.1:0-19287 GCA_029593785.1 Cabassous unicinctus | reverse complement strand
TGAAAAGTCTAAAGAAAACAGAGCAATGAATGAGGGAGATAATTTAAATAAATCATGAGTGCTGAGGAGCAAATTATGCACAAAAACAAACAGAACAGACCAAATTTCCAGGAGAAGGAATAGAGAAAAGGAAGATTTCTCCTGGAGGTGAAGCAATTACACAAAAAGTGAAGTCTTAGATATGTAACAAATATCGAGGGCAAGAATCAGATGAAAAAGAGATAAAAAAAATCTGATCAGTTAACCTCAAGCATTTGTAAATGTACAAAGTAATTTGAACTGTCAAAGAAAAGTCTTCAGACAAAGCCAACAAAAAATAAATCCTTAGACAACAGGGAGCAACTGATCTTCAGAGTTAACACATCCAGATAATCAGATACTTAGACATCAGCAAAAAATTACAATCCATATTAAGAGACAGGAAGATATGGCTCAGTGAAGGGAAGAAATTAAAACTTCAGAGGAGATGCAGAATTTGAAACAACTAATTAAAGAAGTTCAAACAAATATCATAAATCAATTCTAGGAAATTTATGAAAATTTGCATGTGGCATTTTGAGATTATTTATGAATTTCAAAAAGAGAAAAATTATGTTTCTAAACTAAGCTTTCCTTTGAGGGCAATACCACTTGATTATATTAAATTCAGTTGAGGGAACTTTGAGTGGAGGATGAACAACATACTGCTAAATAATCAGTGGGTCAAAAAAGAAATTTTAAGTGAAATTAGTAAATAGATTGAGACAAATAGAAATGAGAACACAACTTATCAAAACTTATGGGATACTGTGAAGGCAGTCCTGAGAGGGAAATTTATAGTCCTAAATGCATATATTTTTTTAAAAAAGGAGAACTAAAATCAAAGATCCAAATAAACAAATGGAGAAACTAGGAAAATAACAGCAAAACACTCTCAAAGCAAGCAGAAAGAAAGAAATAATAAGGTTTAAAATAGAAATAAATGAAAATAAAATGAAAAAATTAGAGAAAATCAACCTTGAGTTGGACTCTTAATGGCTTTGTGACTGTAAGATTCCACCCCAAATAAATAGCCTTTATAAAACCCAACAGATTTCTGGTACTTTGCATCAGCAACATTTTGGGCTGACTTATACAGAATTTGGTAAAAGGAAAGTGGGGTGGTTCTTTTGTTATTACTGAAATGCTGAAATGGTTTTATAAATGGGTAAAGGATGTTTTTTGGAGAAATTGTGAGATGCTTGATAGAAAAGGCTTAGTCTAATTTGAAGAGAATATTGGTAGGAATATGGAACCTAAAGTTATTTCTGAAAAGGCCTTAGAAGGAAACGATGAAACTATTATTGAAAACTGGAGGCAACACGATCCGTGTTTTGAAAATTTGGAGAACTTAGCAAGATTAACTCCTGATGTTTTATATAAGGCAGTATTTGAAAATGGTGAGCCAGGACATTTATCTGAAGAACTTTCCAAGTTAAACTTGGAGATTCCAGCTTGGCTTCTCCTTGAAGCTTATAGCAAAATGATAAATCAAAAAGATAAGCCAAGAACTGAATTGTTGGGCACAATGAAATCAGAATCTGATTCTGGAAATTCTAAGCCTCTGGAAATCAATCCCCCAGACAATATTGGCACATTTGAGGATTTAACTAAACTTGGAACTTGTACATCAGAATTGAAAATGCAATTATCTATGAAAGAATTTGTGGAAAGTGTTACTGTCTGATGGTGTGGACCCCTGCTTCCTGCATGCTAAACCAGCAAGCTTTCTGTGAGAGCTGTATGAACAAAACCACTGTACATCTGGACTAAAAGGGAGGTGGAAGTGAGATATGGAAGGGAAAATGGCTTTAAGAAGAAAACCATGGAAGCTGAGGTCTGGAATTAAGGCACCTCCTTGGGCCAAAAGAAGGACCCCACCAATGTGTGCAGAGATGGTGAGTTTGCCCCAGCATTTGAAGAGGGTGGGTGATGCTCCAGCACACTGTTCAGGGAGAGTTTTGCTGCCCCAAGCTACAGAGAAGGTGGATCACACTCAAGTGTTGGGAAGAATAATGTCAACACCCCATCTGAGAGGGGTGGCCTGACCCCCATAGATTAGGGAAGGCAAGGTTGTCAACTCATATGTAACTCATTGCTCTGAGAGGGTTTAGCCTATAGGCTGGAGATTAGGGAGAATGTTGCAACACTCTCACTGTACTAAAGGGGTTGATATTATACCCCAAATATTGGGTAACTTGTAGCCGACACTCCAATGTTCTTAGGTGGTGATGTCTGGAGCTCAGTCACCACATAAATGTTTGATGAGTGTGGAACCAAGAAAATGACCACTGGGAAAGTCTGTGGAAAGGGTGGGTACCCATGAAGCCCCAGGGAGAAGATACCATCATCTTGAGAATGACTCTTAGGTTTTGAAGTATAATGAATTATGTCTTTCAGATTTATGGAACTGTAGGAGACCCATGACTTATGTTTTCCTCTCAAATTCTCCTCATGGTAATGCAAATGTTTAGCCTTTGTTACTTGTATATTGGAAGTAGATAAATCGTTCAGCAAGGTTCACGAGTCTACAGTCAGAGACTGATTGTGATTTTATTTTATAATTAGCATTGTTACTGATATAAGGGTTTTTTTATAATTAGCATTGTTACTGATATAAGGTTTTTTATTAAATATTGTAATATCTTTTTGGAATTCAGAGGATGGAGTGTGGCAGTATGATATTATTTATGATTTCTAAAAAGAAATATTGATTATGTTTGCAAACTGGTCTGTTTCTCTGGATGAAATAAGCCTTTGATTGTATTAAATTCAGCTGAGATGTCTGATTAAATTATGTTAAGATTAGATCTTTGATTTAACCAGGTCATTAGAGTGTGACTCAGCCTTGACCCCCAGCCCCCTTGGTAGGCTGATAAAACAGACTCTCGCACAGAAGTAGATAAATAGAGAAGATTCACAGAGAATCTTACAGCCCAGGAAGAGAGATGAGCCTGATAATTTACAGCTGATCTTGGGAAGTGAACAGAGTAGCTGAGCCAAGAAAGAAAAGAACCCAGGGAAGAAAGATGAGCCTTATGCCCACCTATAGCTAAGATCGAAAGAAACTGGGTCCATGGAGCCTTTCTAGTTTCTAGTCAGAAACTAGAATATAGGTTACCAGGAGGTGATTAGGGGAGAAGTTTGGAGAGTTAATGTTTAATTGGTATGGAATTTCTGGAGTGATTGAAAAATTTTGGAAATGGTAATGGTAATGGCACCACAACATAGCTTATGCATTTACCATCACTGAATTATTTATTTTAAAAGGGATAAAAAGAGAAATTTTAGGATGTATAATAATTTACATAGAAATGTACAACTATGTGAAATATAATGTGATCAGTGAGTTAAATTTAATAGTATAATTATAAAAATATTCTTTCATATGATATCATCACATGGAAGGCATAATCTTTGCAAGCAATCAAAACATGCAGAAAACATCTGAACAGCACATACAGGATGAAAAATTTACATAGTGCCTGTCAGAGAATTCATGACTAATTTAGGAACAGTTATGGAAGTGCAGCAAAGACCAATGAGGACTAAATTGCCTTTAAAGAAGTGTGTAGATACATGTTGGTTAAGACAACAGTAACAGAATATTTCTAGTAAGGGTTCTTAGATAAATCAAAAAGAACAGTAAATTGTGCATACCTTGGAAATTCAGAGAACTTGAAATATTCATATGGTGGAATTCTATGAAAATGGTGATATTGCCCTCATCTGTTGATATGCTGCAGTCTCTTTATAGCTTCAGTATAAAATGAAAAGATAATACTAAATATTAGAACAGGACAATTCATCCTACCCACAAAAAAAGTGCAAACACTGTTATCAATATATGCATTGGAAACATGGTATCAGTGTAAACAAAATGAATAAAATATAATATTTTGAAATCAGTTAGTATGTATATTTTTTTATAATTTTTCTTTGTAAGTGTGCTGATATATATTAATTTCAACATCCATAGAATGAAAGAATCTATGTACAAGAAATGATTTAAAATAAAATCAAGGCCCATAAACCTTTCATTGAGTCACATTGCCCTCTTTCTGTTAATGTATTTTCTAAATTTGACTGGACATATCCAGTGAAGATTTTCTAGTTCATACTGTGTCTGGACACATTCAATGAGTATTTTCTTATTTTCTTCCTTATCAATTTGTCATTCAAGACATTGAGTCTCTCCATATGTGCCCATTTGTTTGAACACTACACTTATAAATGATTTTCCTCAAGTACCAAGGAATATCAGAAAAGTTAGGAACTCTAAGTAATAGCTTAATCCATGTCACTGAGCATCTTCTGTGAAACATGCACATCCAAATAGTTCAGATAGGTTATGCTTCACCATTCTTTCATTTCAGTTGTTCTTTACACATGTATTTCTTTCCCCCTTTGTAGCATCATTCATAAAATACATGACTTATTCAGAACATAATCAACTTCATTTTATTTTCTGAAGTTGTATCCAGTTTCTCTTGCTGTCATTCTATTTCTTATTCTAATCTGCTCACATTTTGCAAAAAAGCATCCCCAAGGATCTTTCTCATCCAAAAAATACTCTTTCTTCCATCAGTAATGAATGCTAAATTTAGTGAAGAG
This sequence comes from Cabassous unicinctus, assembly GCA_029593785.1. Classification (NCBI taxonomy): domain Eukaryota; kingdom Metazoa; phylum Chordata; class Mammalia; order Cingulata; family Chlamyphoridae; genus Cabassous; species Cabassous unicinctus. The sequence continues at coordinate 14,655 of JAQZBX010051796.1, read as the reverse complement.
CTAAGTCTATCAAAATATTCTATACATCCTTTCCTTGGTTTTTATCAAATGTCTTCATTCAAAATAAATATTCTAACTATAATTATTTTGCTTGCAATTGTCTTGAAGCATTTGAAAATCACAAAAGTCATTAATCTATATTGTTTTATGCTTAAATTACCCACATTATTTTGAATAGCAAGACTTGGCAAAGTGATTTTCCTCAGAACTCTGTAATCAGTTAAAAGGTTAAAGTCAAAATCAAGAAAACACAGCTTTAACAGCAGCAAGAAAAGCTCATGCTACTTTCTACGTTCTCTCCTACCCACTGCCTAGCATCATGTGGAGAAAGCCTGTGCTCACATTGTTGTTCCCTGGCCCTGTTCCAGCTGGAGCACTGTAGCATGTGCTTTTATTAGGGTGACTGTATGTCAGTGGTCTTCATTATATAATGGTATAAAAGACTGAACTAGGCAACTCATCTCAAGGCTTACCTTCTCAGAATTTGCATTTAAGCAGAAGCAGCTTGGTGATAGAGAAGTCATATAAAGAAACAATTATGCCTAAGCCTACTGGAGCTAAAAATTACCTGCTTTAAGTCATGCAATAGACACCGAAGAGGGGAGAAACTCTATTTCATAGGGAACAGAGGGGACATCTGAATTCCTGAAAATGGTGGTTTCTAATACAAGCAAGCACAAGCCCAAGATAAGATGCAGGGTCAGAAAAGATACTTGGGCTGATCTTAATAGAAAGGCTAAACTCTGAAAGATTGCATTGGTCAATACAGTGCACATTTGTAAAATTGTGAAACATGATTTTGCATTGGTTTCCTTGTTTTATTTTAGCTCTTTGTACTCAAATAAAACTCTATCATCACTGTTAGGATAACAGCTAAAGGAAGAGACAGCTCAGCAAATAAATCCTAGAGTTAACACTTTAAAATAAAAATTTTACATTGTGCACATGTGTAGAATTTCCAAACAACATCCTTTTACCATAGTGGAACATTAGTTACAGCTTATGAGATACTATAACCTGACTATTATCACTAACAATGGTCCTTAACATACATTTGGTATATTTTTCCATATACCCCTATTATTAACATGATTGTTTCTGTAAATTCACAGCTTCTGTAATAAAAACATATTTTTTAAAAAACAAACTTATCTTGATGATATAAAGAACAACCTTTCTACAGAATGTGTCAATTTACAAATTGGCATTACTCTCCTACTTACTATGCTTTAATGCTCATTTCCACTACTCAAATGATGACTGATAGCACACAGAACCCTTTCACATATGCTGAATTTCTGCATAACCTTCAAAACCAGAACTGTACCTTGCATACATTATGTGGAGTCTGTGTAAAAAAAATTACAATGTGCAACAAAAGATTATGGAACTAACAATGAAACAGGAAGTTATGGTCCACCCAAACGAATAAGATAAAAGTCCAGAAAACATAAACAAAGAAGACCAGACTTTAGACATACTGGAAGACATTTATAAATTGATCACCAATGTGCTCAAGGAGATAAAGGAAATCACAGAGAAAAATGAATGGTTATCAGGAAAATAATGAATGAACAATATGAGAAAATCTATAAGTAGATAGAAATTTTTAAAAGGAACCAACAGAAACATATTAGTTGAGGACCACAATACTGAAATGAAAAATTCTCCTAAATGGTTTCAAAAGCAGATTGGAGCTAGCAGAAGAAACAATCAGGGAACACAAAGACAGGGCAATTGAAATGATTCAGGCTAAGTATAAAAAGGGAAGAAGAATGAATAAAAGTTAACAGAACCTGAGAGATGAGTGACACCAGCAAGCATACAAATATGCACATTATTGAAGTCCCAGAAGGAGAAAAAAAAGGATACATGCGCAGAAGGAATATTCAAAGAAATAGAAACTGAAAACTTCCCAAACTTAATTAAAAACATGAATATGCACATTCTAGAGCCTGATAAACCACGCTTATGATAATTTTGATGGTTAACACACAGCATCACCATGGAAGTGTGCTTAAAGTGAAAAGGGAGAAGGGAACAGAATTTCCTAATGTGGTTCTGGCAAACATGAGTGATCCTCAATAGTCTATCAAGTGATCTATAGACATTTTGATATTTTGATATTTTCAGGAAAAATACAAAGTCAATTTATCTCAAATTAAATTTTAAAAAATTCCTTGCTTGATCCCAATCTCAGCAGGAAAGCTCTCAGTCTTTCACCATTGAGTACATTGCTAGCTGTGGGTTTTCATATTTGCACTTTACATTCTTGAGAAAGTTTCCTTCTATTCTTACCATTCAGGGTGTTTTTGTAAATAATGCTGTATTTTGTCAAATGCTATTTCTGCATCAATTGAGATGATCATGTTATTTTTCTTCTTCATTTTATAAATGAGGTGTATGACATTGATTTTTTGTTGTTGCTGAACCACATTTGCATGCTTTGGATAAATCCCCCTGGACTGTGGAGTAAAATTCTTTCAATGTGCTTTTGGATACGGTTAGAAAGCATTTTGTGAGGATTTTTGCAGCTACATTCATTAAAGAAATTGATAGGTAATTTTCTTTTTTCATAGGATCTTTGTCTGGGTTTAGTATTATCATGATGTTGACTTCATAGAATGAATTTGTTAGCATTCCTTCCTATTCGATGTTTTGGAAGAGTTTTAGTAAGATTGATATTAGAGCTTCTTTGAAAGTTTGGTAGATTTCACCTGTGAAGCCATCTGGTTCTGGGCTTTTCATTTATGAGTCTTTTTTTAATTAATATGTTTCTTTTACTGAAGAATATCATTAATACAGGAACATACATAAACAATAAGTATATAGTAAAAGTTGTGCATTTACAAAATCAACATGCATAACATCATACAGGGATCCCATACATCACTCCTACACCAACAACTTGCATTGTTGTGAAACATTTATTCCAAGCTATGCAAGAGCATTGTCAAAATATTATTACTAACTATAGCCCTTATATTACATTTGGTGTGTTTTCCCCCAACCCACCCTTATTGCTTTTTTAAAATTTTTTTATTTTATTGAAGTATAGCATTCATACATGAACATACATAAAAAGCATGCAGTAAAAGTGAACTTAAAAAACAAACATACATAAGATCATACAAATCTCCATACATCAACCCACCTTCAACACCTTGCATTGTTGTAAGACATGTGTTACAAATTATGAAAGAATATTGTCAAACTCTTACTACTAACTGTATTCCATATCTTATATTTGGGTGTGTTTTTCCTCCAACACACCCTATTATTTTTTTAAATATATTTTTATTACAGAAGTTGTTAACTTACAAAACAATAATGCACATGTGTAGAATCCCCATATAACACCCCTTCATTAACACACCATACCATGGTGGAACTTTGGAGATAATGTCATCAGACTATGACCACCAACCATGGCCCATAGCATACATTTGGCACATTATTTCCATACTCCACCATTATCAACACTGTACATCTTTGGCATAGATGCACGAATATTACTACAGTATTGTTGTTAACCACAGTCCATAGGTTACTCATTTTGTATTTTTACCATGTTTCTCCACATTCCAACTGTCCTGCAATAGTGATGTACATCTGCTCTAGCTCACAAACGACACCCTTGCATCTGTACCATCAACCACAGTTCTCATCTACTTTGGGGTTCACTGTGTTATTCAGTCCCTAGATTATTCTCTAGCTTTCTTTCAATTGACATTTACCTCCATAGACTACATTTTCCAGCCACATTCCCATTTATAAACCAGCTGTTTCTCACTATAATGTGTTACCATCAACTCTATACATTTCCACACTTTCACAGTAAAGTTAGTTAAAACTTCTACATACATTAAGCATAAGTAGTCCTTCTCAGCCTTCCTCATATCTCCTTTAAGAATCCACCACCTACCACCAAGACTTGAAGATGTTTTCCTACATTTTCTTCTAGAAGATTTATGATTCTTGCTTATATATTTACGTCTTTGATCCTTTTTGAGTTAACTTTTGTATAAAGTGTGAGATAGAGGGTCTTCTTTCTTTCTTTTGGTTATGGATATCCAGTTTTCCCAGCACCATTTGTTGAATGGACTGTTCTGCCTGAGCTGGGTGGGTTTGACAGGCTTGTCAAAAATCACTTGACCATAGAAGTGAGGGTCTGTTTCTCAACCATCAGTTTGGTTCCATTTGTCTATGTGTATATCTTTATTTTAGTACCATGCTGTTTTTACCACTATAGTTAGTTAATACGATTTAATGTCTGGAAGTGAGAGTCTTCCAAATTCACTCTTCCTTTTTAAGACTTTCTGGATATTTGGGGCTCTTAACCCTTCCAAATAAATTTGATAATTGTGTTTTCTATTTCTTTAATAAAAATGCTGGTGGAGTTTTTATCAGGATTGCATTGTATCTGTATATCAATTTGGGTAGAATTGACATCTTAATGATATTTATGAGCAAGGAATGTTGTTCCAATTATTTAGTGATATTTAAATTTATATTAACAATGCATTGTAGTTTTCTGAATACAAGTGCTTTATTCCTTGATTAAATTTATTCCTAAATATTTGATTATTCTATTCACTATTATAAATGAAATTTTTTCCTGACTTCTTTTTCAGACTGTGCATAACTAGTGTCTTTTAATGTCTATTTCATCTGATATACATATAGGTGTGTGTGTGTGTGTTACTGCATCTGTAGAATATCTTTTTCCAGCCTTTCCCTTTCAATCTATTGGTATCCTTGGTTCAAAGGTGAGTCTCTTGCAGAAGCATATAGATGGTTCATATTTTCTTATCCATCCCTCCAATCTCTGTCTTTTGATTGGTGTGTTTAATCCATTAATATTCAATATTATTACTAAAGAAGCAGTTATTATTTCACCCATTTTGACCAGTGGATTTTATCTGTCTTGTTTTACTTTCACCACTCTTTTGAGTGTTTTAGTTACTTTTATTGATATAATCTTCATGTCTTGACTCTCTTCCAGGCCTCTCTCTCCTGTCTTTTCTTTTCAGGCTGTAGCACACCGTTTAGTATTTCCTACAATACCAGTCTCTTTGTTATAAACTCTCTCAGTTTCTGTTTATCTGTGAATATTCTAAACTCACCCTAATTTTTGAAAGACAATCATGCTGAATATGTAATTCTTGGCTGGAAGTTTTTCTCTTGCAGTATCTTAAATATATCATACCACTGGCTCCTTGTCTTCATGGTTTTTATGAGAAATCTGCAATTAATCTAATTGTGTACCCCTAATATGTTATGCATTGCTTTTGCCTTGCTGCTCTCAGAATTATCTTTGTCTTTGGCACTTGACATTCTGACTCATATTTGTCTCAAAGATGGTCTATTTGGATTTATTTGGATGGGAGTATGATGTGCTTCTTTGACACAAATATCTATGTCCTTCAATACAATTAGGAGATTTTATACCATTATTTCTTCAAATATTCCTTCTTCCCTTTTCCCTTCTCTTCTCCTTCTGGGACACCCATGATTTGTATCTTTGCATGTCTCTTACAGTCATTTAGTTCCCTAAGACCGTGTTATATATTTTCCATTCTTTTCTTCATCTGTTCATTTGTATGTTCACTCTCAGAGGCCATGTCTTCAAGCTCACCAATCCTTTCTTCTGCCTCCTCAAATATGCTGTTATATGGTTCCAGTGTATTTTTAATTCCATTTATTGAGCCTTGCAATCCCATAAGATCTGTTATTTTTCTAGGTATGCTTTCAAATCCTTCTTTGTGCTCATCCAATGCTTTCTTAACATCCTTAATGTCTTTAGCCATCTTATTTAATTTATTAAGGGTATTTGTTTGAACATCTATGATTAGTTGTCTCAACACCTTTACGTCATCTGAAGGATTACCTTTTTCCTTAACTAGGCCATATCTTCTTGTTTCTTGGTATGTATTCCAGTTTTATTGTTGGTGTCTTGGAATCTGGCTTACTAGATGTATTTATTCTGTGTCCAGTTTTTCTCTTTAGTTTATGGATTTCTTGCCACTTCTCCCTTTTCTGGTTGTGTTGTAGGAGTCGAGGATGTAATTGGGGTTGTAAGCTGTGGAGGCTCAATCTGCCTGTGTTGTCCCAGAGACTGATGATTTCCTCCCACCTTTCTCCTTTGTTAGGGGTAAAGACAGAGCCACAGCCCTGTGTAATAACCCAAGTTGCACAGGCCAAGACTTTCTGTAGTGGCCTGGAGAGACTGACGTCACTTCACTCCCTTTCCTCCCCTGCCTGGGGCAGGATGGAGCTGCAGAGTGGGCAGCAATCTATGCCACATGGGTCCAAAATGACTACAAGTAGAGTGACATAGCACTGGGCTCCTTCCCTGCCATGGGTGGGTATGTACCCTCTGGACTGCCCAAAAATCTAATTCATGTGGGCTGACTGCCCCTGCAGTTGCTTTGTGAGGCTGAGGGAGTACTGTCCCTTCTGCCCTTTAAGGATAGGAATGGAACCACCAAAGCCCAATAATTCAGTCCAAGTAGCCTGAAAGTTCCTACCATTTCTCAGAGAGGCTGAATAAACAGCAGCCACCTCTTATGCTATTGGGTGGTGGGGGCGGACCCACAGGCACCAACAGTTCAGTCCCTGTAGGCCAAGGGTACCTACCATTGTCTGGAGAGTCTGAGTCTATCCCAGCCCTCTCCTATTCTATTAAGAGTGGGTTGGATCCACATGTACCCACCAGTCCAGGTCATGCAGGACAAAAGTGCCTGCTGTTGCCCATAAGAAGAAACACAGCTCCCCTTTTATCTTACTATAGGTGTCTGACTATTCAATCTGTGTGGGCCAAAAGCATCTGCAGTTACATAGAGAGGCTGAGGAAACACAACTCCCATCTTATCTTATTGGGGTTCAGGGATGGAGATACAGATGCCCAAGAATCCAGACTGTGTGGGATGAAAGCACCTGCAGTTTCCCAGAAAGGCTGAAGAAACCCCAGCTCCCTCCTATTCTATGGAATTGGTGGGGTGGAGATGGAATTGATGGTGCTTAACAAAGCAGTTTGTGTCAGCTGAAGTACCTCCAGGTACCTGGAGAGGCTGGTGTAGGTCCAACCAGCTTCCTCGCTGTCAGAAGTGGGGTTGAAGCTTAGACTAGGTTTGCAGTTCATTCTGGGTGGAAAGAAGGTGGCCTCTACTAGCACTGTGATTTGTAATCAGCCCCACTTCTCCTCATGCTGGGGGCAGAGTCAAAATGACTACTAGTGGCCTCTTTCTGACCTGGACAGGTTCAAACTTTAGCTGTTCTTAGATTAATACTTTAGCCAGCTAAATTTACTAATCAGTAGCTGAAGTTGGTAGCCAAACATCTTCTGCTCCTCTGTTTGGGGAAATGGAGCTTCCAATTCCAGCCACAGACTAGATCCTGAGGTGGCTTCCACTGCCAGAGTAGGATAAGCACCAGCCTCCATAACATGGCCTGTAGTTTCCTGGAGAGGCTGGTGCAGGTCCCTCACCTTCCTCTCTACCAGAGATGCAGTTGAGTCTTTGCTAGAGCTTCAGTCTGATCTGGATGGAAAGGAGTTGCTCCCTACCAGCACTGTGATTTTCAGTTTCAGTCTGCCCCACTGCCCCTTATGCTGGATTCAGAGTTCAAATGATCACTAACGGCCTCTTTCTGACTTGGACAGGTTCAAACTTTAGCTGTTTTTAGTATTACACTTTAGACAGCATAATTTGCTAATCAGTAGCTGAAGTTGATTCCCAACCATCTCTTCCTCCCCCATTTTTTGGAAACAGAGCTTCCAATTCCAGCCATGGAATATCTCCTGAGGCAGATTGCACCGCCAGTGAAGAATGGGCACCAGAATCTGAGGAGTGGAGTGCTCTACTCACAAATCTCTGCAGAAGGGCAGTCTCCTTCTTCGATTCTTTCAATGATGTTGCAGAATTGTCTTCTGGTCACCTGGAGCCCCTAAACAGATGCTTTAGATAGTTCCAAATGGTTAGTAACTGCTCTTCAGAATGAGCTGGCTCTTGGAGTTCCTTACTGTGCCACCATCTTTCTGGTTGTTCGGTTTTTAAAAAAATATTTTTTATTACAGAGGTTGTGAACTTACAAAGCAAACATGCACATGTATCAAATTCTCATACTGTTTCATTCTCATTACTTGTTATTGATTTGTTGAGGTCTTCTATTTCTTCTAGGTTAGTGTAGGTTGTTCATGTGTTTTTAGGAATTTGTCCATCTTGGTTTTGTTGTCTAGTTTGTTGGTATATACTTGTATCTTCTTATGATCTCTTTTATATCTTCAGAGACAGAGGTGAAGTCTCACCTCTCATTTCTGAATTTATTTATTTGCATCTTTTCTCTTTTTTTCTTTGTCAGTCCAGCTAAGGGTTTGCCAATTTTGTTTATCCCAAAGAACCAAATTTTGGTTTTGTTTTATTCTCTGTAATGTTTTTTTGTTTTGTTTTGTTTTTCTCATTTTCAATTATTTCTGCTCTAATCTTTGTTATTTATTTCCTTCTGCTGGCTTTGGGATTAGTTTGCTGTTCTTTTCTATTTCCTCCAGGTGTGCATTTAGGCCTTCAATTTTAGCTTTCTTTCTTTTAATGTAAGTATTGAGGGCTATAGACTTTTCTCTCAGCATTGCCTTTGCCCTTTGTTGTATTCCAGAGGTTTTGAGATGTTGTGCTCTTGTATTCATTTATCTCAAGATATTTACTGATTTCTCTAACAATTTCTTCTTTTTAATCCTGATTATTTAAGAATGTGTTGTTCTTTGTATATGTGTGAATTTTCCCTTTTTGCCACCTCTTATTGGTTTCAAGCTTCATTAATTATGATCAGGAAAACTGTTTGTATAATTTCAATCTTTTAAAATTTATTGAGACATGTCTTATGACCCAACATATGGTTTATCCTGGAGAAGGATACATGAAATCTTAAGAAGAATGTATATAATACTCAAAAGATATCTGTTAGGTATAGTTCATTTAGCATATAATTCAAGCTCTCTGTTTTCTTTTTTGAACCTTTGTCCAGATATTCTATCCAATGTGGAGAGTGGTGTACTGAAGTCTCTATTATTGTTAAATGTCTATTACTCCTTTCAGACTTTCCAGTTTGTGTCTCATGTCTTTAGGGGCACCCAGGTTAGGTTAATAAATACTTATGAATGTTCTTTCCTCTTGGAGAATTACCCCTTTTATTAATATATAATGTCTTTTTCATTTTTTATAACAGTTTGCATTTAAAGTCTATTTTGTCCAATATATGTATCACTACTCCAGATGTTTTTCCATTACTATTTGTATGGAATATATTGCATCTCATGCATTTCTCTTCTAGACTCATTTTAGATGGCTCACATTTCTTTATCCATTTTTTCAGTATATGCCTTTTGATTGGGGAGTTCAATTCATTAATATTCAATGAAAATACTGTAAAGCCATTATTTACATTGCATAATTTATCTTTTGGATTTCCTTTGTCATATATTAAAATTATCAATCTTTTTAAACTTTTAGTTAACCTTACTAATAATTTCTATTTCTACACTTTTCTCCAAGTCTCTCAACCTTGTCTTTTCCTTTCTGTAGCAATCCCTTTAGTATTGCTTGTAAATCTCATCTTTTGGTAGTAAACTCCCTCAGTTTTTGTTTGTCTGTGGACTTTAAACCCATTGTAATTTATTTTGCCAGATAAAAAATTCTTGGCTGGAAGTTTTTCTCTTTCAGAACCTTAAATATGTCATACTACTTCCTTTTCACCTCCACAAGAAGGTACTCTTTTCAAGTTAAGATTCTCTATCCTCCAATTCTCTAATTCTGTTCTCCACTAATTAAAGTCTGCTGTTATATGCCTCCAATATAATTTTAATATTACCCATTGTGCCTTTCATTCCCATAAGCTCTGTTACTTTTTTTTGCAGGCTTTCAAATTGTTCTTTATTCTCACCCAGTGCTTTCTTTATATCTTTTATCTCTTTAGACCTATTTTTTTCCACCAACTTGAATTAATTTAGGAGATTAGTGTGAACATCATTGATTAGTTGTTTTAAATCCTGTGTCTCATCAAGATTTTTTTTTTTGATCCTGTGGCTGGGCCATATATTCTACTTTCTTACTATGGCTTTTAATTTTTTGCTGATATCTAGTCATTTTATTATGTTGGTTAATTTACTCTTATAGTCAATTTCTTTCTATTGCCTAGTGATATTTTTTTCATAGCTTTCTAATGTTGTTTTTCACATTATTCAAGAGGGCTTTGTAAGTAGCCAGAAACCCCAGAAGGATACAGATTAAAATTAGGTCTGATGTCTATGGACTGGTTATAGAATATTAGACAGCAATAAAAATGTGGAGAGATACCTAAACTATAAGAATAGAGTGCCAGTTGTTCCATATCTTTGTCACTTTGTATTTTCACTTGTTTCCTTTTGGTCATTCTAGTGGGTATATAGTGTTAAATTTTTGTAGGTTTAATTTATACTTTCCAGGTGCCATTTTTCATGTTCTTATTGGCCATTTGTATGTCTTCATTTTTGAAGTTCCTGTTCAAGGCCTCTTCACAATTTAAAAATATTGTTCTTGGTATCTTAGTACTCTCTATATTTCCTTTGTCATTCAGATGATGTAAATATAATTTTCTTGAAGTACGTGGCTTGCATTTTTACATTTTAATTTTTAAAATAGTGTCATCTGATGATCAGAAATTTATAAATTTGAAGAAAGTTTACTTTTCATCTTCTTCTTTTGGTTCATCCTTATTGATTCATATTTTAGAAATATTGGTCTACTTAACATCACAAAATTTCTTCCAAAATTTTTGTAGATTTACCTTAACATAGGGGTCTCTGACCAACTTTGATTTAATTTTTGTGTATCATGAGAGGAAATGTTTGAGGTACATTTTCCCACTGTGAATATACAATTCATCCAGCCAAATTTGTTGCAAAGTCTATTATTTTCCTATTGAAATACTTTGAAATTTTTGTAAAATAACCACATATTTGGGTCTATTTATGACGTATATATTCTGTTCCACCAATCCATATTTTTATCTCTATTACACTGTCACAAAGTCTTTTTATTGGAGCTTAATAGGAAGTCTTGAAATGAGGTACAGTAATTCCAGTCTTCCTTCTTTGGGAGGGACTTACCATACTATCTATTTTAAATTTCTGCATAAATTTCAGAATGATCCTGTAATGTTTTCCCCAAAATTTTAATAGCATTTGATTGAAATTGTACTGAATCTATAAAATTAATATCTTAAAAATAATGGGTCCTTAATCCAACAACATGGTATATCTCTCCATTTATGTGCATCTAATTTCTCTCACAAGTGTTTTCTCATTTTCATTATCAGGTCTTTAATATATTTTTTAAATGTTTCTGTAATTTTCATGTTTTCTAATAGTATTGTTTATTGTAATTTGATTTGAATTTCATTTTGATTTTCTTTGCTTGTAGAAACACAACTAATTTTACTAGATTGGCTTTGAATCCTATGACCTTTCTAAATTCACTTACTGGGTCTTTTGTTGTTTTTTAAGGAACTGAACATTTTCTCCTGAGAGAATCATGCTATCTACAAATACATATGTTTTTATAATTTTGTTTCTTTCGTTATAGAGTGCGTCTTTTATTTCTTTCTCTTACCTGATTGTAAAAGCCAATACCTCTGTTATAATGCAGAATAGAAATTTTGAAAGTGGACATTCCTTAGCTGAATTCTGCATATATGACCACCACACACACTACCTACACACCTCATTCAAAACCCTAGACCCACAGTTGGTCCAAAATGATAAGCTAACCATCTCCATCACTCTCAAACCCCCAGTTCCTTCACTCTTTCCGGATTGTTTGCTTTAAACAAACCCATGGTTGACTTCTGCAGTAAATCCACTAACTTACACACATGGACCACAATAAAGGACACAAGACAATGGATCCCTCTTGCTGTATTTGTGTGCTCTCCACCTACTGGTTGAGACACCTCAAGTGTGTGCACTTCCAGTTGATCCCTCATAGCACCCCCTTCCCTCTCTGGGGCCTATGAGTAACACACTATCCTTTCTTATCATTAACTTCCCATTGTGTCACACCTGACCTTCACACAGACCCAAATTTAAAATCCAACTTAACTAATTTGCAATAGTCATTTTGAATAAGTTCCTTTCTATTTCTCATTTGCTAACTTATTTTTTAAATCATAAGTTTTGGGTTTAAGTTTATAAAATATTTATATGCTTCTATTGAAAGATCAAGTGTTTCTTCTCCTGCATTCTGTCAATTTAGTGACTTGCATTGAATGCTTTTGGAATGATAAACCAAGATTTTATTCTTGGGATAAACTCTACATGGTCATCCTGTGTAATTAGTTTTTTTAAAAACTACATTTCATTTCCTAATATTTTAAAAATATCTTTGTGTATATGTTCCTAAGAGATATGTGTCTGTCATTTCTTTTTCTTTATTGTGATTTTTTCCCCCAAAGGGCTCTGGAAGTTTTATTTTCAATAATAATGACAGGCCATTCTTGTTCGTCAAATAAATCAGGCAGATATTCCAAACTTACAATTATATTTTGTTTTCCAACTCAAAGTTTGACCAAAGTATAGAAATTACTCCAGTATTTTTAAATATATGTTACAGCAAAAATGTAATATTCATAAATATAAAGCAAATTAGAAAACAATGTGGTGTTAGCCTTAGTAATAAAAACTCAATGTTGTTTTTATCATCTGTTGTATTTCCATATATGCTTGAAACCTAGGAAAAACTTGTTGGTTAAATATGACTTAGCCTGAGGCTAAGACTATTTCAGAAAGAGCAAGCCATTGTCCTTGGGTTTTGAAAATGTAAGCACTATAATTTTTGTAAAAGCTGAATCACAACAAATCTATCATTTGGTTGTTAGTTCTACTGTCATTTTACTATCATCTTGTGTTGCCAGTTCCACGTGACTTGTCTCATCATTTTCTCTGTTATGCTTATAATTGTCTCTCTTCTTTTTGTCATTTATCTGTAAATAATGTGCTTTAACTATATATATTCCAATACAACTGATTTATAAAAAAATTAGTTCCATGCCATGACTTTTAGAGTCACTCATAACATTTAGTCACCCCTTTTCTTTCTTATTTTTTTCCTTTGTCTCAAGTTACATTGAAAAATTCTCTAATTGTTAAATATTTATTACAAGTTTTAAGATTAACTTATAAAATACAATGGACTACTTCCAGTTTTAGTATGATATGCACATCTGTAGCTTGGTCTGTATTTTGTACTTTTGTCTTCTGAAAGGATGCAATGGCATTTAACATTTCTTCTTTTAGTTGGTACCCATCAGCATATTTTTGGCAAGTTTATTCTTGAAGTAGTGGATGTCACTGACACTTTTAATATCGTTTATTATAAATGAAGACCACTGATGTAATGTAATTTTAACTTGGTGCATTTTGATATTTGACTGATTTCCTTATGCAAGTGAGTCTCCTCATGTACATAAACTGTCTGGTCTCATTGTTTATGTATTTTGTAGGTACAGAATTTGATGTGCTTGAAAAAAATATACTAAAATATCTCACAAAATGGTGATGAGCTCAAATGATATAATGCATCTGAAATACTTTGAAAAATGTACTATCTTTTGCAGGTTAGAGTAGTAATTATTACATTCTATTTCTAATATGACTTCTTTTTTCTTTATACAAAATAGATGGTATAGTAGCTCTTTTCTTCAGTTGAGGTAGGTGGTGTTCTGAAGGAAAAAACTGATCATGTTACACTGTAATCTGGTAAAAGTGGTTTTTGACAGATCAGTATTTATAGTATAGAAACTTCATTTAAAAGGCTCTTCCACAAAAGTAAAAATTGAACTTGGAAAAGCAATTCAGAATGTATATAAATAAAAGATATTGATCCACCATGGAAACAATATACATTCAGAATTGTTTTATTGTGATTTGACTATATGATTTGGCCAATACTGGCTTTATACAATAGTTGCATAATAGCGCTCTCCTTTTTTCCTTTTTTCTTTTGTAAATTGTTTGTGTGGAATTAGCATCTTTTAAAACAAAATTTTTCTTTTGTTACTTGTGCTTTTGGCATATCTTAGAATCCATTGTCAAATGACATGTCCTTAAGGTTATATTCTGTGTTTTCTTCAAGGAGTTTTATGATTTTAGCTCTTATAAATAAATCATTGAGCCATTTTATATTAATTTTATATACACTGCTGGACATGGTTCTAGATATTTCATTTGTTGATGGATATCCAGTTGTCCCTGTACCATTTGTTGATGAGACTATTTCTTGCTGGAACCCATGTAAAAATCAATTCACATTATATACATGAATTTGTTTCTAAAATCTCAATTTTATTACATCAATCTATATGTCTATATTTATGCCAGCATAATAGTTTTTTCATTATTGTAGCTTCATAGTAAATTTTGAGATCAGGAGGTGTGAGTCCTCCAAATTTATTCTTCTTTTTCCAGATTATTCTGGCATTCAAGGTTACTTGCAATTATCTATGAATTTTAGGATTAGTTTTTCCATTTCTTCAGATGTGGCAATTTGGATTTTGATAGGGCTTGCACGGAATTTAGAAATCCGTATGGGGAGTATTGTCATCTTAAATATATTTTCTTCAATCTAT
>JAQZBX010051795.1:0-21472 GCA_029593785.1 Cabassous unicinctus | reverse complement strand
TAATAGCTAGTGATGTTGAAAATCTTTTCATGTGCTTTTTAGCCAAGTATATTTCTTCTATGGAGAAGTGTCTGTTCAAATCACTTGCCTATTTTTAAAATGGGTTGTTTGTCTTTTTATTTTGAAGATATAGGATTTCTTTATATATGCCAGATATTAGGCTCCTAACAGATATATGGTTACCAAATATTTTCTCCCATTGGATAGGCTGACTTTTCACTTTCTTGACAAACTCCTTTGAGATACAAAAGGTTTTAATTTTGAGGAGGTCCCATTTATCTATTTTTTCTTTTGCTGCTTATGCTTTGAGCGTGAAATTCATGAAGCCATATCCTATTACAAGGTCCTATAGATACTTCCCTACATTATCTTCCAAGGCCTTTAGGGTCTTGTCCCTTATATTTAGATCTTTGATCGATCTTGAGTTGATTTTTATGTAAGTTGTGAAATGGTGTTCTTCTCTCATTCTTTTGGTTATGAATGTCCAGTTCTCCAAACACCATTTTTTAAAGAGGCGATTCTCTCTCAGTTGAGTGGGCATGGTGGCATTGTCAACTATCAGATGACTGTATATGCAAGGACCTATATCAAAACTCTCAATTCAGTTCCATTTGTTGATGTGTCTATCCTTGTGCCAATACCATGCAGTTTAGACCACTGTAGCTTTGTAGCATGTTTTAATGTCAGGTAGTGTGATTTCTCCAATTTCATTTTTCTTTTTCAATATGTCTTTGGCTATCCAGGGCCTCTTGCCCTACAAAATAAATTTAATAGTTTTTCCAATTCAGTAAAAAAAGCTGTGTTGATTTTTATTGGGATTGCATTAAATCTGTAGATTAGTTTGAATAGGGTAGAAATCTTGATGATGTTTAGTCTTCCTATCCAGGGAATATTCTTCCGTTTATTTAATTCTTCTTTGATTTCCTTTAACAGGGTTGTGTAGTTTTTATGTGTATGTCATTTACATCTTTATTAAATTTATTCCTAGGTATTTCTTTTATTATTATTGTAAAGGTATTTTTTTCTCAATTCCCTACTCATCTTGCTCATTATTGTTGTACAGAAATGCTACTGATTTTTGCACATTGATCTAATAATCTGTGACTTTTCTATGCTCATTTATAAGTTCTAGAAGATTTGTTGTAGATTTCTCAGGGCTTTCTATGTATAGGATCATGGCATCTGCAAATAGTGAAATTATTATTCTTCCTTTCCAATGTGGATACCTTTTATATCTTTTTCTTGCCTAAGTGCTCGAGCAAGTACTTCTAACACAATATTAAATAGAAGTGGTGATAGTGGGCATTCTTGTCTTTTTCCCAATCTTAGAGGGAAAGCTTTTAGGATTTCACCATTGTATATAATGTTAGCTTTGGGTTTTTCATATATACCCTTTCTCAGGTTCAGAAAGTTTCCTTCTATTCCTATCTTTTGAAAGTTTTGTATCAGGAAATGGTGCTGTATTTTGTCTAATGCTTTTTCAGCTTCTATAGAGATGATCATGTGATTATTTTTTTAGCTGTTTATGTGGTGTATTATATTGATTGATTTTCTTATGTTGAACCATCCTTGCATACAAGGGATGAAACCCACTTGGTCAAGGTGTATAATTTGTTTGATGTGTTTTTGAATACTATTAGCAATACTTTGTTGAGGATTTTAGCATCTAGATTCATTAGAGGAAGTGGTCTGTAATTTTCCTTTCTTGTGGCATCTTTTTTTGACTTTGGCATAAAGTTGGCATCATAGAATGAGTTAGGCAATGATCCTTATACTTCTATTTTTTGGAAGATTTTAAGCAGGATTGGTGTTAGTTCTTTCCAGAATGATTTAGAGAATTCACCTCTGAAACTGTCTGGTCCTGAACTCTTCTTATTTGGGAGGTGTTTTGTATGTATGTATGTATATATGTATGTATGTATGTATTAAAGATACTTAGATTACCAAGATGTTACACACAAAATATAGGGATTCCCATACGCCCCACCTCCGACACCTCCCACAACCTCCCACATAAACATCCTTCATTAGTGTAGCACATTAATTGCAATTGATAAACACATGGGGCTTTGCCATTAAGCATGGACCATAGTTCACATTATAGACCACACTCTCTCTCCGACACAGTTCTTCATGTTATATGATGACATAAAATGGCTTATATCTGTCATTGCAATGTCACTCAGGACAATTCCCAAGTCCCAAAAAATCCCTTGTATTATAACTGCTTTTCCCCCTTCCTGCCCCCAGAGTGTCCAGTGGCCACTGGCTCTATATCAATGTTGTAATTTCTTCAATTGCTTGGATCACAATAAGTCTATAGTAGAATACCAGTAAGTCCACTCTAGTCCATATTTTATTCCCCAATCCTAAGGTTTCTGGGATGGTGATACCCACTCTGTCTCTAATTGAGAGGAGGCTTATATCCCATGGATAAGATGGATGGGATTATCCTGCCTGCAGCTGCAGGCTCTCTCCATTCCTTGGGATGGCCATTGTCCATCATCATCTCCCTGCCAGCTGTCCTGGGTGAGTCCAATGAGCTGTAGAGTAGGAGTTGCTGCTCCACCTAGGTTCCGGGCCCTGCTGGCACATGGACAGCCCAAAGTCTCAAGTCTCTGGACGTACACCTACAAACTCCAGCACCAAGTATAGGTTTAAATAGAAGGGACAGATAAGCCATGTGGAGGGAAAACATAGTAGAGGATCTGGATCTAATAGATATATACAGAATGCTACACCCAAATACAGTGGGATATACATTCTTCTTGAGTACACATGGATCATACTCCAAGATAGACCACATGGTAGGCCACAGAACAACTCTCAGTGAATTCAGAAAGATTGAGATCATACAAAGTAATTTCTCTGACTGCAATGGAGTAAAACTGGAAATCACTAAGGGCCAGAGAACCAGATTGGGCAGAAAGATGTAGAAGTTAAACAACACACTCTTAGACAAGCAGTGAGTCAAGGAGGAAATATCAAAAGAAATCAGTAACTACCTTGAAATCAATGAAAATGACAACACAACATATCAAAACCTTTGGAATGCAGCCAAAGCTGTACTGAAAGGGAAATTCATAGCCATAAATGCAAATATATCAAAAAAGAAGAAAGAGCTAAAACAGAAGACCTAACTGTACACCTGGAGGAATTGGAAAAATAACAACAAACTAACCCCAAATGAAGTAGAAAGAAGGAAATAACAAAGATTAGAGCAGAACTAAATGAAATAGAAAATAAGAAAGCACTAGAAAAAATAAACAAAACCAAAAGCTTGGTTCTTTGAGAAGATCAATAAAATTGACAAACACTTAGCCAGACTAACAAAGAAAAAGAGAGAGCAGATGCAAATACACAAAATAAAAATTGGGAAGTTTTTGATGACAAGTTCTATCTCTTTAGTTACGATTGGTCTGTTGAGTTCATCAATTTCTTCTTTCATCTGTGTAAGCTGCCTGTGTGTTTCTAGGAATTTGTCCATGTCCTCTAAATTATCCATCTTTTTGGCATACAATTGATCAAAGTATGCTTTTATGATACTCTTTATATCTGTGGGTTCAGTGTTGATATCCCTTCCTCATTTCTTATTTTGTGTGGTCAGATAGCACATCCTTGTTTCTCATTTTAGAGGGAAAACTTTGAGTCTGTCACTATCAAGTGTGAAGCTATAGGCTTTTAAATTTTTTTCTTGATGAGGATGATCCCTATGACAGTTGGAAGCTTTTGTGGACCTCAGAAATGCCTTTTCTTAAAGGTAATCTATTCCTGTGCATGTAAAGCTATTGTAGGTGGGACTTTTTGATTAAATTACTTCAATTAAGGGCCTTTGGTTAGTTTGCATTACCCAGGGTGAGCCTTAATCCTCTTATTGAGTGCTTTACAAATGGAGAAATAAAAAAGTCACAGATGTAGAAAAAAGCTGTAGAGACAGAGAGATACACAGAAGCTGAAGGGAGTCCACTTTATCCAGAATCTGAAAGCAATAAGGCCTTGAGGATAGGGGAGAGATGAGCAGACACTGCCATGTGCCTGATCACTCATAGCTACAACTTGGATCTCCTGGTGATGCCTTGATTTGGACACTTTCACAGCCTCAGAACTGTAAGGTTTTTACCTATGTAAAAACCAGCCTATTTCAGGTATGTTGCTCCCAGCATCTTTTAGCAAACTAAAACAGAAATTGGTATTGAAAGCAGGGTGTGTGCTGCTATGAAAATACTAAAAATGTAGAAACAGTTTTATAAATAGTTAAAGGGTAGATTTTGCAAGAATTGTGAAATGCTTGATAGAGAATGCCTAGATTGCTTGAAGAAACTGTTGTTAGAAATACGGACCCCAAAGATACTTTCGATGAGAGCTTAGTCAGAAATGGTTAATGTGTCATTGCAACCTGAAAGAAAGGTGATCTTTGATTAAAAGTGGCAGAGAACTTGGGAAAATTGTCTTCTCATATTGGATGGAAGTTGAAAGTGATGAGCTTGGATATTTAGCTGAGATTTCCAAACTAAATGTGGAAAGCACAGCTTGGCTTCTCCTTGAAGCTTATAATAAAATGCAAGAGGAAAGAAATAAGATAATAACTGAACTTCTGGGTACAAAAAAAATCATCAGAACTTGATGGTTTGGGAAATTCTGAGCTTCTGGAAAATGTATCCCCAGAGAATAGTGTCCCATGTGACGATTTAACTGAACTTGGAACCAGCCAGTTATTTTAATGGAGGTCAGGATTGGATTGTGCTGTAATCTAATTCAAACTATAAGGTACTATACTCCATCATGAATGTATATATGATTATTCCTTAGGTCAAAATTTCTTCACAGTATTTTTATCTATAATTTACAATATCCAACAAATACTAGGTATAGAATTCTGTATATAAATGTTCCTTCCAATTTAATATTAATGCCAATTTTTGGAATTCTTATGGAATATCTTTCAAATGCAGGAACATTCCATATTAATCTCTTCCTTAAAAATGCCATCTCTAAGATATAAACTGTGCCTTTGAATTTTTTCTCAATTTTTGTGAGTTTACCCAAGAGATTGTTTGAATAAGGTTTCTGATACTATTTACTTTCAAACACAGTATATTTTCATCTTTAGTATTAATCAGTTTTCCTCTCAAGCTCACTGGAAAGTATATCTTCATAATGGGGATTTAGCATTCTATTTGAAAATGAGGCTATTTATTGAAATCTGTGGATTTGAATATTTCACATAGTTTTATGCATGATATGCAGTTCCTGAAAAGATCAATTAAATCAAGGGTTTATTTCCACTGATATAATACTTGTTTCTGGTTAGGAAATTATTAGCCTACACCAATTCCAAAGTAAATTATTTATATAATCATAACATTAGAGAAAACTGGAGAAGCTCTTCAACCTTGACTGATGCCAGTAATATTGAAAATTCTAAATATCTAAAAACATAAATGTGTATACAAATACACACACACAATGAAAGAACATCATACAAAAGTTATAAAACATCTCTCACAAACTATTCTGAGTGCAAATGAGCAAGAGGGGAAAAGTATGGGGGTGAAATGAGGGCTAGGAGATGGCAAGTAAGTGTGTACAAAACTTCTTCAGCAAATCTCAAGAAGATAATTTTCCATTTGGGTAATTTGTATGAACAAAGATGCGAAACAATATTAGTTACTATGTTGATATGTACCATCAAAAACAGACTCAGAGTTAAGGATTTGACTAGTTTATGTGGGAGTAGACACCAAGAAGTATAATGGTGGATGGAGAAGTGAGATTCATATTTCATCCAACAGTATTCATATGTATTGACAGTTGTAGAAACAGTAAGTTTTACATATTCATCAAAACATAGAAAAATAATTTGCTCAAACCTGATAAAATTTTGTTTCCCCCTTGTGTAGGGCCTGAAATATCATTTGAGAACTATATGATTAGGTTCTGAGTGACTGTAGTTGAAGAGCCTGACATGAGAGAATTGATTTTATTCAAACTTTATTTCAAAAGCCTCTTTGTTGCTCAAATATAGCCTCTCTGTAAACCAAACTCAGCATGGAAACTCATTACCATCTGCTGGCTTGGTACTTGGCTCCCAGGGATGCACCTCCCTGGCACAGAGAGATTATTGCCAAGTGCCAACTATTGATGTATTTGGAAAAAGATCTAGACCAAAAGGGGGAGATATTAAATACAAATGAGTTTTTATGGTTAAGAGATTTCAAAGTGAGTTGGGAGGTTGTTCCAGAGGTTATACTTATGCAAGTCTCAGAAGGATCTCACTGGTTGCTACAGCAAACAGTGCCTCAAGCAGGGGTGCTCCTGAGGACTCTAGAGACATGTAGACACTATAGGCAGGGTTAACAACCCCAGGAAATTGGCACCATGTCATTGTTCCTTGCCTTGGAATATCTGATAACTATCTCCCCAATATATCAGAGTTAGACTCAGCTATAATTTTTCTACACATAGTTCTAATTCCTTTTATTTGGACCTATAATTAGCAAAAACACCAATTAAATATATGTCCCAAAGACTTAAATTTTCTGGCTGTTCATATGTTGGTTGAACCCTGAATCTCAGCAGATTTCCAGACAACACCTACTCTCCAGTTTATAGGACTCACCCAGGACAACTAACCAAAGGATGATGATGGACAACACCCATCCCAAAAAAAACAGAGTATCCATAACTGCAAGCTAGATAGTTCCATCAATCTGCTCCATGAGATCTAAGCCCCCTATCAATCAGAAGCACAATAGGCATCACCATCTCCAAATCCTCAAGACTGAGGAATGAACAAATCTAAGGGGGGAATGCAACTATGGACTAAAGCAGACATTATTATTCTAGTAATGGAAGAACTTGTGGTCACCAGAGGCTCTAAGGGAAGATGGAGGGAACAATAGGAGTAACATGGGGCATTTTTTGGACGTTGGTATTGTTCTGCATGGTATTACAATGATGGATGCAAGCCATTTTACATTTTGTCAAACCTATAAAATTGTGTGGTGCAAAGGGTAAACCATACTGTAAATTATAGACCATGGTTAGTAACAATGCCTCAAGCTGTGTTCATCAATTGTAACAAATGTACCACACTAATGAAGGACATTGTTGATATGGGAGAGGGTAGGAGGTGGCTAGGGTGGAAGATGGAGATTTCCTTATATTTGTGATGTAACGTTTATGTAATCTAAAATTTCATTAAAAATAAAGAAAATTTTAAATAAAAAAATAAGTTATGGTAGCATTAGTCCTGAAAATTTCTGTTTAGGCACTTTTATCCTATCAAATCCCAACAAAAAGTCAATTGTTCTTCCAGTGTTCAGAAAGATAGAGGAGAACACAGATTATTTAAATAACATAGTCAAGGTCTCCTTATTAATGAAGAAAATATAGAAGAGAAAAATGTTTAATCATATTTATATCTCAAAATCAAACCTCATATTCCTTTTTTACCTTTAGCATTAATGTAGTACTCTTTTTGTTTTTGCTACAAAACAATATATTGTTAACTGTAGTCTATAAATTACATTATATTTTCCCATATATCACTCCATTCTTAACTCTTTGTACTAAAAGATCATTCGTGCATTTATATTATTAACCACAGTGTTCAACTACAACCAAAATCACTGTTATATATTTATTATATTATCCTCCAGCTGTTCTCCAACAAACACTAACCTCCCTAGACTATTCATTTTAGCCACATCCATAAATCAGCAGTATTTGTTACACTCATTATATTATGTTACCATCAACTCCATCCATTGCCACACATTTATAATTGCCTTTATTAAACATTCTACATACATCCAATATCAGCTCCCCCTTCTCAACCCACATTCTGTCTCCAACCAACCTATACTCCATAGTACAACTCCATATCTCTACTCATTGTACTTAGTTTAAATCAGTGCAACCATAAATTATTCATCCTTTTTTGTCTGGCTTATTTCACTCAATATAATGTCCTTAAGGTTCCTCCCTGTTGTCATGTGCTTCTGCAATTGATTTCTTCTCACAGCTGAATAGTATTCCAATGTATGTATATACCACATATTGTTTATCCATTTATCTCTTGATGGACACATATGTAGTTTCCATTTTTTAGTGATATTGAATAATGTTGCTATGACCATTGCTGTGCAAATATCTGTTTGTTTCCTAGTTTTCAGTTCTTCTGAATATATTTCTAGTAGTGGGATTGCTGGCTCATAGAGCAATTCTATATTTAGTTTCCTGTGGAACCACCAAATCATCTTCCATAGAGGCTGCACCATTTTACACTCCCACAAACAGAGAAGGAATGTTCCTATTTCTCCACAGCCTCTCCACCATTTGTACTTTTCTGTTATTTTTTTTTTTAATGGCCACTCTGTATGAATGAGATGATAGTTTGTTGTAGTTTTAATCTGTATTTCCCTAACAGCTAGTGATGTTGAATATCTTTTCACATGTCTTTTTGGCTATTTGTATGTCCACTTCAGAAAAATGTCTATTCAAGTCTTTTGCCAATTTTTAATTGGGTTGTTTGCTGTTTTGTCATTAAGTTGTGTGACCTCTTTATATAACATGGAAATCGAACCCTTGTCAGATATGCAGATTCCAATTTTTTTTTCCCTTTGAGTTCCCTGCCTTTTCACCTCCTTAACAAATCATTTGAAATACAGAAATAGTTAATTTTGAGGCAGTCCCATTTATCTGTTTTTTGTTTGTTGTTGCTCATGGTTTAGGTGGAATATCCAAGAAACCATTACCTACCACAAGATCTTGAAGATATTTCCCTACATTTTCATCTAGGAATATTTTGGTTCTAGTTTTTATACTTACATACTTGATCCATTTTGATTTAATTTTTATATATAGTCTGAGATAGGAGACCTCTTTCTTTCATTTAGTTATATATATACAGTTCTCCCAGTACCATTTTCTGAATAGGCTTTTCTGATCCAGCTGAATGTGTTTGACAGTGTTGTCAAAAATCAACTGAAATTAGATGTGAGGGTCTATTTCCTAAGCCTGAATTTGATTTTATTGGTCCATTGGTCTATCTTTTGCCAGCACCACACTGTTTTTACCAAGGAAGCTAAATAATATGCTTTAAAGTCAGGATGTAAGAGCCCTTTAACTTTGTTCTTTTTAAAAATATTTTTGGCTATTTGGGGACACTTACCGTTGAAGATAAATTTGATAATTGGATTTTTCAATTTTACAAAGAAGGCTGTTTGAATTTTTATCAGGATTGCATTAAATCTGTAGACCAGCTGGGGTAGAATTGACATCGTAGTGATAGAATTGACATCTTAGTGATATTTAGTTTTCCAATTCATGAACACAGTATATCCTTCCATTTATTCAGATCATCCTTGTTTTCTTTTATCAATGTTTTATAGTTTTCTGAACACAGGTCCTTTATGCCCTAGTTTTGTTCCTTATCTCAGCAGAAAAACTTTCACTCTTTCACTACTTAGTACAATGTTTGCTGTGGGTTTTTCATATACATTGTATAATATTGAGAAAGATTCTTTTTATTGCTATCTTTTGTAGTGTTTTTATCAAGAAAGGATACTGCATTTTGTCAAAAGCTTTTTATGCATGTATTAAGATGATCATGGGGGTTTTCTTCTTCACTTTATAAATGTGATACTTTCTACTGATTGATTTTCTTTATGTTGAACCACCCCTGCATACCTGTTATAAAGCCCACTTGATCATGATGTATAATTTTTAATGTGCTTTTGGATTCAGTTAGCAAGTATTTTGTTGAGGATTTTGCATCTATATTCATCAGAAAAAATAATCTGTAATTTTCCTTTTTCATAATACCTTTATTTGGCATTGATATTAGTGTGATGTTAGCTTCATAGGAAGAGTTTGGTAGCCTTTCTTCCTGTTCAAGTTTTTGGAAGAGTTTGAGCAAGATTGGTATTTTATCTTCTTTAAATGATTGGTAGAATTCAACTGTGAAGACATCATATCCTCGATTTTTCATTTTGGGTAGGTTTTAATGACTGCATCAATTTATTTGTGATTGGTTTGTTCAGATCTTCCATTTCTTTTACGGTCTGTGTGGTTTGTTTTTGTGTTTCAAGGATTTTGTCCATTTCATCATCATTGTCTAGTATTTTGGCATAGAGTTGTTCATAGTATCTTCTTATGATCTCTTTATTTTTTATTTTACTTTATTTTATTTTTATTTTTATTTTTACTGGGAAGTCCCAGAGATCGAATCCAGGTCCCTCCATTTATGATCTCTTTTATTTCTGCTATGTCAGTTGTAATGTCCCCCTTCTCATTTCTGGTTTTATTTATTTGCATCATCTCTCTTTTTCTCTTTGTTAGCCTAGGTAAGGGTTTATAGATTCTGTTCTGCTGATTTTCTCTATTTTTTCATTCTTCATTTCATTTATTTCTGTTCTAATCTTTATTTCTTTCCCTCTGCTTGCTTAGGGATTGATTTGTGGTTCTTTTTCTATTTCTTCCAGTTTTGCAGTTAGGTCTTTGATTTTAGCTCTTTCTTCTTTTTAAATGTAACATTGAGGGCTATAAATTTCCCTTTCAGTACTGCCTTTGCTGAATCCCATAAGTTTTGATATGTTGTGATCTCATTTTCATTCTTCTTGATGTATTTACTGATTTCTCTTGCAATTTTTCTTTGACCCACTGATTATTGTATTATATAATCTCCATATAATTGTTAATCTTCCCTTTTTCAACCTATTATTAATTTCCAACTTTTTCCATTATGATCAGAGAAATGCTTTGTATAATTTCAATATTTTTAAATTCATTGAGCTCTGTCTTATATTCCAGCATATAGTCTATCCTGGAGAAAGATCCATGAGCACTTGAAAAGAATGTGTATCTTGCTATTTTGAGGTATAACACCCTATGAATGCCTCTTATGTCTAGTTCATTTATCATATTATTCAAGCTTTCAGTTTACTTATTTATCCTCTTTCCAGATGCTCTAGCTAATGCTGAGAGTGGTGTGTTGAACTCTCCAACTGTTCTTAAGAAACATTTATTTTTCACCAGTCTGTCTCATGTATTTTTGGGCAACTATATTAGGTGCATAATTATTCATTTTAGTTATTTCTTGGTGAATTGTCTTTTTATTAAAATATAATAAATTTCATCTCATAAGACATTTAAAATCTATTTTATCCAATATTAGTTTTGTTACTCCACATCTTTTATATAACAAATAAATTTTATTGATAGATATTTATAAACCATATGTCCACCCAAATGTACAAACCACAGTATTTTGTATAATCATATAGTTATATATTCATCACTTTAATAATTTCAGAGCATTTTTCCTTATTTCAATGATAGTAATAATAATAATAAACAGAAAGCAAACAAAACTCATCACCTCCCAGTCTCTCTATGCTTGCCCTGCCTTACAAAGCTGCTATTCTGTTATGTTCTGTCTCGCATATTTGTATTTGTATTTTGTAAAAATAGTCTTATATATACAATATCACCAATTTTTGTATTTTACATGAGCGTTTCACCAGATCTTTTTATTACTATGAGTGTGGTATATCTTTTTCCAACCTTTCACTTTCAGCCTGATTGTGTCCTTGTGTCGATTGTGAGTCTCTTGTAGGCAACAAGCAGATGGCTCACGTTTTTTTTTTTTAATCTATTCTATCGATCTGTCTTTTAATTGCGAAGTTCAATCTAATAACTTTCAGTGTTAGTACTGTACAGTCATACCTTATTTCATTCATTTTATCCCTTGGATTTCTGATATCATATCTTACTATTGTCTGTCTTTTAACCCTTTCAGTTTCTCTTACTTATATTCTTCATTTCTACACCCTTCTCCAAACCCCTCAACCTTGTCATTTCCTTTTAGGCTGTAACATACCCTTTAATGTCTCTGTTAGACCCAATATCTTTGTAAAAAACTCTCCCAGTTTTTGTTTGTCAGTGAAGATATTAAACTCATCTTAATTTCTGAAGATTAGTTTTGCTAGACAAAGTATTCTTAGCTGGCAATTTTTCTCTTTCAATACTTTAAATATATCATATCACTGCCGTCCTTCCTCCTTCATTTCTGATGGGAGATCAACACTTAGCCTTATTGAGGCTCCCTTCTATGTAAGACATTACTTTTCTATTGCTGCTCTCAGAATCCTGTCTTTATCTTTGACTTTGACCATCTGAGTAGTAGATGTCACAGAGTAGATCTATTCTAATTTATTCTGTTTTGCATACATTGTCCTTCTCAAATATTGATATTTATGTCTTTCATAAAGTTTGGACAATTTTCAGTCAGTATGTCCTCAAATATTCTTTCTACCCCTTTTCCATTCTCCTCTCTTTCTGGTTGACCTTAATGTGTATATTTGTGCATTTCATATTGTCATTCAATTCTCTGAGACTGTTTAATTTTTTCCTTTCTTGTTTTCTGTCCCAATATCAAGTTCAAATATTCTGTCCTTAATTCACTTATTTATTCTTCTACCATTTCAAATCTGCTGTTATATTTCTGGAATGTATTTTTTTAATTTATTGAAGTATATCACTCATACATAAATATATGTAAACAATAAGTGTTTAGTAATAGTTGTGAACTTACAAAACAAACATATGAAACACCATACAGGGCTCTCATACCTCACCTTACCAACAATAATTTGCATTGTTGTGAAACATTTTTAATTAGTGATGAAAGAGCATCCTCAAAATATTACTACTAACCAAAGTATCTTACATTTGGTGTATCTTCCCCCAGTCCACCCTATTATTGTTATTATAACATTTATACATTAGCATACATAAACAATAAGTTGATAAAGGGGTATTGTATGGGAATTCTGCACATGTACATAATTGTTTAGTAAGTTGGCAATTTCTGTAATAAAAATATATTTTAAAAATAGTAATATGGTGGGTTGGGGGAAAATACACCAAATATAAGGTATGGACTAGAGTTATTATATAATTTGTAACAAATATATAACAAAAATGCAAGGTGTTGTTGGTAAGTTGATGTAGGGGCCCCCTGTATGATTTTATGCTTGTTTGCTTTGTAAGTTCACAACTTTTACTATAATGTATTTTTAATCTCATCCATTGTGTCTTTCATCCCAATAAGCTCTGTTACTTTTTTGCAAGCTTTCAAATTGTTCTTCCTTCTCACACAGTATCATCTCAATATCCTTTATCTCTTTAATAATGTTTTCATCTCATTAAATTGATTAAGGAAGTTTATGTGAACATCATTGATGAGTTATCTTACATCATGTGTCCCATCTGGATTCTTGGTTTGTTCCTTTGGCTGGGACCTATTTTCCTGTTTCTTAGTATGGCTTGTTATTGTTATCTTTTCTTGACAACTAAGCATCTGATTATGTTGGTGATTTTGCTCTGTTGATCAATTTATCTCTCTTGCCTAGTGGCTTTAATCCAAAACTCTTCTTAGATTTTGTGTTTATTTTTTTTCTAAAACTTTAATATTGCCCTGTTTCAAATATCCAAACAGGAGCAGGGACCTGCTAATGGAGTATAGACCAGGTCTACAGTGCTTGGGAAAGAAATGGGGGACACAAGCCTGTCTTGTTTCAACTTCCCAGCTGTCCAGCAGATAGGCTTCCATGGAAAACCCTTCTATGGGTCCTTCAATTTCTACTACATAGCTCTTCTGAACCAGTGATTTTAGTTATGGTGGTTATATTCACTGAAGATGAACCACACTCAGCCCTCAGCCACACACCACCTCATCCCAGGGAGGAATATGTTCTTTCCTCTCTCAATTGGCTGCTCAGCCACAGGTTTTACCAAGGCTGTTCATCTCAGGGGTGGGTGATGCTAGCATTCTGAGCTGCAGGTGCATCAACTCACTTTTTCTCTTTGGCCTCTCTGTCTCTCAATCCCTAGTCCCACCAAGATGATGCATGAAACACTCTCCTGGTCTGCAGGTCCCCAAAGTGGCTCCCTTGGATGATTTATATGCCTTTTCTCCTATTTGGCAAGAGAACTGTGCCCTGCCTTAGCTACTCCAATGCCATCTTGGAACAGTCTCTTGACATGAAAAAAGTTATAAGGGAAAAAAATCCATGGAGCTTGATGGCAACATCAAGTTGGACATGAGGACTGAGGATAATGACATTATCATACATGGGACTAAATGTCTGAGCTTGAGGATATTCAATGTCTCCCCATTTTCTTAAGATACACTGGGGAATCTTCATTCTGGACTAAAGTGCCCTGGGATGCCTGAACCTGATCCCCATTTTATCCTCATTTCCACTATTGCCCCCAAGTTTATGGTACTTCAGCCATACTGATCTTTCTGTTTCTAGAACCAGTTTCTCAATTAAACACTACTTAGTGTTCAACTTTTTACCTCTTAATTCCTACCTCTCTTTTATATTTAAACTCTTTTTAAGAGTTTCATCTCTTAAAGTGCAACAAATTTAAGACAATGCCTGTATTTAAAGAATGATATTTAAATTTCTGGGCACTTTTTAATGAATAGCTGATTCATTGACTATTTATTTCAGAAATAGTATATCAAAGCTGTATTAACCTTTCAGTAATACAGTTATAACAAATTTAATTTTACCAAATTCTCTATTACATATTATGCTTCAGCAAGACTTTAACTGCTTTCCATTCTTCTAACATTTTATGAGCTTTCATGCCTCTGATATTTTGCATGTTAACTTTGCTTAGCACTCCCCATCCAATCTTTCTCTTTCTAAAAAATTTCTACAACTTTTAAGACCAACACCAAATGTCTTGTCCCAGGTAATCAATAGCAAAATAGCCCCTATTATTTAGTGTGTGTGTACATTCCTTATGTAAATGCTGGACTTAATTGTAGAATATTTTAATATGATTGATCTGTTGATGTTATAGCTATTTTCTTTTGGATAAAGTTGGAATCTCTCTTGAAGGATTGGACCTTCTAGTGTCAATCACATTGTTTAGGAAGAAGTCAACCCTCAGACAAGAAAACAGGAGTGGAGCTCTTTCTCCTCTCTGTTTTCCACAATTTTATACAGGATCACCTGTGGCTGAAGTATGCATGGTCTTCAACATGACTGGGGAAAAAAAGCATCTGCTTCTCCGTGCTAGATTTGGAGAGAACACTGAAGCCTCTCTACAGAGAAACATAAGCAAAAGATGAGAAACTCACAAACATAAACCACATTATCAAAATCAGTAAACATCAGGCTACTTAAACATTCTGATATCTCATAATCATTTATGGCATGCATGCCAATTAATGTGTTACTACTAATAAAGCAGCATAGTTTAAATATAATCTACTGTTTATAAAATAGAGTGATTTCAATTTAACTTAATAATACTGTCCTCATTCCTTTGCATTAAAATATGCTCTCTTGATGGGAGAAAATGAAGAGGAATCATAGTTAGCTAGTTTATTAATAAATAGAGTGGTTTCAAGATTATCTAATAATACAATTGTCATTCCTTTGCATTAAGATATTGTCCCTTGAATTGTAGAAAATGAAGAGGAATCATAGCTAGTTGGGAATGGCTCATAACCAGAGAAAGACCAAGAAGTGTGTGATGCAGTCAATATCATCTGCCAAGTTGGTTCTCCATGTGGAAAGACTTCTTGATTACTGCTCTTCTAGTTGTATATTACTATTGGATTTGTATCCCAATAATTGTCCCCTAGTCTAGCAAATGCCTGCATAAATGACCCCTCAATCTACTCTGTGCTGCTGGGAGTCATTTGAGTGAATGGCAGAGCAATGATTTCTTATCTTCACCACGGTTTGGGCAACAGTGATGGATAATTCCTACGTGGAAACACAGTATCTCAGAAACATTTTGGGGTCTTATACCCCATTGCTCCTCCAGCATGGAGATTTACTTTCTACTGCCAACTAGAGTAGTATTTTATTATGGAAAATATAGTTTTGTAAGGTTTTTTTGCACCAACAAAAAAATTGTCATGTGCCATCTATGTATCTAGACTTCTATATGTGTGCTTATACTACAGATTTTGACTTTGTCTTGTAATTATTTATTTACATTATGGCTTCCCTAGTTCACTGAAAAGATTCAGCAAACAGAATTGGATCTTGTAATTCTATGAATTAGCGCAGTTTATTATCACTATGCTTGGCATTTTGATATTCCTGATTAGCTTTTGATCAATGACCTAAACATGATCAGAAAAGAAAATAAATTATATCACATTCAATTTTGGGTTTTTGTTTTATTTTATGCTTTGTTTTGTTTTTCTGTAATGATCTAGTTCAATTCACCTTTACTTCACAATCTAATCTTACTTGGTACTTAAGAAGAATTTAATGAACATTTGTTGTTTGATTTATAGTCTATACCATATCAACATGTAAAGAGTAGCATTCAGAACAATGTGCTGAGTCACACACACCAGAGTAATTTTTCTAAAACTCAGATTTGATCAAGGAAGTCTTTTGACTTATAGTTATGTAATGCCAATAATTTGAATATTCAATTTTGCTAAATAAAATTCTTCAATTTTGCACTCTTTTCTCATTTATTTCAGACAATTCCTGTAATTTCTGACCACTGAATTCCCCTCCCAGCAGGCATCCAGTATGCTAGGCAATCAAGTTTGCTTTTGATAACTGAAAGACATCTCAAATATAACATGAATAAAATGAAACTCATTTTTCAATCGCTAAACCTGCCACCATACAAATATTCTTTCTCCAATTTCCTTCAACACAATAAATCCCATCATCCTACCCTCGTATTTTGTTTTTTAGTCGTTTTACTCCCATACCTTTCCTTACAAGCACAAATCATCAGCAAATCCTGTTGGCTCATTCTCTAATACATAAACAGAGTCAATCTGATTCTCCTATGTATACTGGTATCACTCTATTTACGTACTAATGAAGTATCCTAGGTGGTCTCCCCACACCGATGCTTACTCTTCATGATCCATTTTCTAAAATTACATAAAATGTTCTATTTTTAAAATGTAAATAAGTTAATAAAGTGGAGCAGAGTAGCTCAGTGGTTGAGCATATTGTTCACATGTTCCATGTCCTGGGTTCAATCCCTGGTACCTCCTAAAAAATAAATAATTAAAAAATAGTTTACTGCCATTTACCTCTTTTAAAACCCTCTTTGGTATACATAATAATGGTCCCCCAAAGATGTACATATCTTATTTCCTGGAATCTGTGAATATGTTATGTTACATAGCAATGGGTTGGGATTAAGTTTTCAAATGCAATTAAGGTGGCTAATCAGCTGCCCTTCAAATAAGAATTTCCTGGTTGGCTCGATGTAATCAAAAAGGTATTTTAAATTTTGAAAGGCAGACAGAAAAGTCAGAGACTAAGTAATGAATATAAAAAAGACTCAACTGGCCATTTTTGCTGTGAAGATGGAAGAGTACCATGTACCTAAGAATATAAAGAGATTGCAGAAGATGTGAAAGGCAAAGAAACATATTCTCTTTGTGCTGTAAATAAAATGCAAACACCATACCCTGTCTTACAAAGACTTCAAGATCAACTTCCAATCAAACACACTCCTCTATGTAGTTCCTAAAACATGAATACCTTATTTCTACATTAAGGTATTTTCACTACTTCTTCCCTGAAAACTAGCATGTCCTTTCCCAGTCTGCCATGAATGGCTCTTGCTGCTCATGCATCAGCTTGAATGCTTAGCTTTCTCTATATATTTTCCCCAAATATCTAATATAAAGTAACTCCCAGTCTTTCTTTTTTTAAAAAATATTTGTTATCAAAGTATATCATTCATACATAAACATGCATAAACAATAAGTGTATAATAAAGATTGTGAATTACAAAATAAACATACATAACATCATACAAGGGTCTCATACATTACCCCTCCACCAACACTTTGCATTGTTGTGAAACATTTGTTACAAACTAAGCAAGAGCACCATTCAATTGACTTTTTAAAAAAATATGTATTTATTTACTTTTATCAATTATTACTTTCACCCCCCCACCTCTCCACCCCCTACTTTTTGCTGTTTTTGTGTCCATTCACTGGACAATTCTCTGTGTCTGTTTCCTGCCCTTTCTTCTCATCCTTCTCCTCCTGTCTTCACCAGGATTCAATTCTCGGAAACTCCAATGTGGGAGAGAGGCATCCTACCACCGGTGCCACCTTAGTTTCTGGTTTTTCGGCATGTCTCGTCTTGGCTATCCCTTGTGTCATTCTCCTGTTACATCACCATCTTGCTGCATGGCTCAGCAGGGCCTGGCGGCACACCTGGTCACTGAGCCTGACGGCACACCCGCGCACGGGGCCTGACGGCACATGCACATACAGAGCCTGTTGGTACACCTGTACATGGGGCCTGATGGCGCACACACACATGGGGCCTGGGGGGCTTACCCACTTGCGGGGTCTGACGGTGCACCTGTGCACGGGGCCTGGCGGCTCACTCACCTTCTATAATTTTCTTTTTAAAATTTTTACCGGGAGGTCCCTGGGGATTGAACTCAGGTCCCTCCATATGGGAGATGGATGGCCAACCATTTGAGTCACATTCGCCCCAACTGCTATATCTCTTAATGTTGACCAAAGATACCTAAAACTATAGTCATTTCCCATACAGGATGGTCATATAATAAATCAGGCTTGGTTTATCACCAGCATTCTAAAAACCAGACCTAAGGAGAAAAACTAGGTTTGGGAACACATGCATGGTTTCTAATATAGCAAATGTATAGCCTACCCTGATTATCAAAAAATCAGGACAGCGAGAATATTTGCAGCACAATCTTTCTTTAGCATATCATCTTACTTTACTCACAGTATAGCATTTGTTATATTTATTATTTATTTATGTATTTATTTACATCTGCTTCTCCAACCTCCACTAAAAGAACGTAAGTTCCACGTGAACAAAATCTATAATTGTGCCTAGCATATAATATGCAATCTGAAGTGTGCATTGCATTAAGGCATGGATAAATGTTGCAAAAAATAGCAGCTGGTTTTTTGGTAGTGAAGAGGGAAATTTTTAAATTTTTTGTGAGACAATATTCAGGAATTTGTAAGAAAACTTGAGAAAAAAAATCTGTATTATTTTACTGATTCTTATGCATCATTTCACTGACCCCACATTTTTTTGAGTCTCAGAGTAGATAAGGTGCAATATTCATAATTGGTTCTTTTGACAGAGATTTTTTTTCCCCAAACACCTCCTAATATGCTCTCTTTATAGTAGAAATTTGGTCCATGGTCCTATATCAGCACAGACTTGATCATGCATCACCATATAAACATGGCATTCACTTGAAATAATCAAATTGTTCTAAAATTCAAGTTCTAAGGCAGGGAATTTAATTGTTTCATTCTTTAACTTTTCCTCAGGGACATATAATAGTGCCTGGTCAACAATTAATAACTATTAGTTAAATAAATGAATGAGAAAAGTCTTTGTATTTTCATAAACCTGCCCCATAATAAGGAGAGTAGAGATAAATGGTAAAGAATAGTGAGGCATTCAGCTATGACAAAATGAATTACCATAGAAGTGGTCTCATGTCGCTGATATCCTGACAACAGTCACCATGAAGGTGGAATAATGGAAATTAACTTGTGCCAGACACCATGCTAAGCATATTACATATGTTATCTTACATGCCTTAAACAAACTTGAAAGAAAACATTATCCTATTCAGACTGAAAGCAATGAAATAAGTTTCCTAAGTTTTTCAGTCAGTAAAGGAACAACCGGGATTACAAGCAGATATATCTGAAACCAAAGCAAATCTATAGGTGTCATCAATTAATTAGAAGGTGACTTGAACTCTTCACTTAGAACAGGGTCTACCACATAAAAGGAAGTTCATATGTCTCTTTGCTTATTTTTCTTGCCTCTGTTATTTCCTTATTTAAAGGAGGCGTAGGTGGGCCTGCCTGGAGTGATGTTTGGAAGATTGGTATACTACTTTGCCAGGCTACTATGGATACCACACAATAGACTGGGGTAACAAAAGGAATTAATTGTCTAGATTTTGAAGGCTAGCTCCCTCCATGGTCTGTAGTATTCTGTCCGGTTGGCAATTCTTGTGTTCCTTGGCTTTCCCATCACATGGTAATGTCCTCTCCTTTTTTTCCTGCGTTCCATTAGCTTCCTGCTTCTACTCCTCCAGAAACTTTTTTTCATAAAGCTTCCAGTAACAGGATTATGTTCCAAACTCATTCAATTAGGTCACACTCTACATAAAAATAAAATATTCAAAAAGTTCTATTTACAGTGAATTCACACAACAGGAATGGATTACGATTAAGAAAATGTTTGTTTTCTGATTTACATAATTCAACCCCCCTCAGCTCTGATAATAAAATTGGGATCTGCTGCCTCTATGTCAGTCCTCCCAGGGGTTTAAGCCACAAGTGTTTGATCCATCCCTAGAATTTCTTTCAATAATCTAGTATCTTTTCATGTCTTTGCACCCTACTTAATATATGCAGTATAAAGAAAATTCCACTTACCACTTATTAGTTGCTCATGAATAATATCCCCCATTCCTCAGAGGATTAACCTATTGTGTGGGTCCCTGAAATCCAGTGTCAGCCTCAGCACTTAAAATGAACTATCCAGACTTCATTGGCTTGAATGAGATAGTAGCTGATTTCAAGATCCTGTAAATAAGCCTCAAGAATCTAAATTTTTCTGATTCCCTTCATGGACTTGGAAACAATTTTAAATCAGATAAAGACAGGTTTTTGTTGCACTTAATCTTGATTCAGCAACCATTATTTAGCAAAATCATTGAAAGGCCAAATGTCCCACATCAGAGCAGTACTGTTTGAGTAAAAGGTTAGAAATGCAGGCTTTAAAAGCAAAAATGCTTGCCCCATAATAAATAAGTTTGGCTAAAAACCCTGTACAGTCAATTACTGTGCTGGGAGAGGGCTATCTGGAGCTTGTGAAAAGTCACATTGTGTCATCTGAGGTCACCCATCAGATGATCCTTTTTTATGACAGAGAAATTCTTAAAGAATTAGAAAATAAAATGTGTTAATTCAGCAGGTTACTTTCACTTCTGGTGAAAGATTATATGAGGATTAAATTTTAAAGTGCCCTCATTCTATATAAATTTTATAATTAATTAAACAAGACCATATCTTAAGCTTAATATGATATGACCATATCTTTAAGCTTAAACAGTGAAGGTGATGTTTCTGGAATTGAAAAAAAAAAACTAATTTTAACTTGATATTTTGTAGTAATCATATCATTTTTCTCATTTATATGACTTAATCAGTTCACCTCTCAGTGGTTTATCATCTCTCTTCCTGTTCTGCTCTCTTCCCTACACCAATACTTAAAGCAGGTAGAAACTTTAAGACTATTTTACCTTTATACTATTAAAATTCCTATAATCCTAGTCATTATGTTATAGAGTCTACAGCCTTAGTCCTAATGAATAAATGAATTCTTCTAGAGTTATTCTGCTTTTTTAAAACAAT
>JAQZBX010051794.1:0-19288 GCA_029593785.1 Cabassous unicinctus | reverse complement strand
TCAATTAAAGGCCATGACTACTGACAGAAAGCAGGTCACCTTGGAATGTAGGAGACAAGCCCTCCAGTCTCATGCTGATAGGAGCTGGGTGGGGAAACATCCTGAGCTTATAAGATTTACAATGTCTGCGACTTGCAGGAATGTAAAGAGGAACTGAGCCATTAACCTTTAAGACTTGCTGATTTTAGTAAAATGTAAATTGTCACGTATCTATTGCCTTTGCATATGCACAGATGTATTTTCTTTGTTCTAAAGCCAAATAAAAGCCACACTTTATGATGTGGCTGGGCTCTTCTCCATGTGGATGGAGACTCCCCTGATCCCAGCTTTTTCTTCTCTTTGTTTCTTTCTTTGTCCTCCACGGCACTGTTTTCACAGATCCAGTGCCTGAATGGCAACAGGCATCAGCTTGGAAACAACATGGGCAAATAACTAGGTGGCATAGAGCTAGACCATATTTACCTTGGCCAGACATGATGCAACCATCTTCCATGTTGATCATAACATTTTGCATTCTTATGAGCCAGGAATGAGTTTTTGTGCTTCTTCCTCTTCACCAACCATCCATGGGTATGATTGGATTTTTGAATGCTTTTCATTCTATTAGTTGAGTAGGGCTATATCTCTGTTCAGCCTACAGATTGGTTTTCCTTATTGTGTGTGGGCAGCGGCTTCAGCATGCCATAGGAGAGGGTTTGAAGTTGGGGGACTGTGGGGTGTGTGTGTGTGTGTGTACTACATGGAGGAGGAAAGGAGGGAGAGAGGGAGGGAGGAGGCCATGAGATATTGGCCTGGGGGCGCTGGCTCATGTAGGTCAAGAGCCGGCTGGCCTGAATGAACCCAATGCTACCCAATCCCACCCCACCCCACTCCACCCGGGTCCCTCTCCATCCACCCCATGGCCTTCCTTCCAGGCATCCAGGCACCCACAGGTTCACAAATCCCCCTCTCTCCCACCAGGTGGTTTCCCTCTTCCATCCGTACCACCACTGGTCCTCCACTTTGGATTCACGGAAGGTTTCTCTGACATGGTGACATTGGCTTGTCTGGCTATACGTGCCCACGTATCCATATAAAAGTAAATGTCCTCATGCCAATGTTTCAGGAACCCTCTGTCTGTGTCCCTCATGCCTGAAGCTGAAGCATCATCTTCTCTGTGTTTGTCAACACAGGTTCCCCCTTCCTTGGGGCACCCCAGTCGTTGGTGTTCCATCTGTGCAGCAAGTGATGTCATCAGTTTGTTCGATTTAGATATAGTGCCTCAGTTTTTCTTTATAATTGGATCGACTAGTTTTAGTTTTGCTTTCTATGAGGGGACTCAAATAGGACCTGTCCCTCTTCCACCCAGCCCTAAACCCATCGCCATCACCTGCATACACTGTGCATGCAGGCGGGCCTGTTTATGAATCCCTCCTTTCTGGCTGGTGCCAAAATTGTAGTCAGGCCCAGCTTTTA
The DNA here is from genome assembly GCA_029593785.1 of Cabassous unicinctus. Lineage (NCBI taxonomy): Eukaryota > Metazoa > Chordata > Mammalia > Cingulata > Chlamyphoridae > Cabassous > Cabassous unicinctus. Next base: position 17,833 of record JAQZBX010051794.1, on the reverse strand, counting down.
TGTGGTCCTGTCTGAGGCGGGCCAGGGTCTATGAAGGGTGGTCTCTCAGCAGAGCTCTTGGCCGCCCGGCCCCTTGCCCCATTCTGGTCTTGAAGGTCCACACCACAGCAAGAGGATGACCTGAGAGGGTGCCTCTGCCAGGTTGGTGAGTGCCCAAATCTCAGTGTTCACCCAGGCCACATCCATGTGGTTTCCCTCTTCCATGCTGCTGCTCAGCGACCACCTGTTTGGGGCATCACCTGAAACCCTGGAAAATTTTCCATTCCTTGCCCTCTGATGGAACTCTAGCCCAAGCCCAGGGTCTTCAAGGACCCCAGGAAAAAAAATGTCCCAAATCCCCTTTAGGGTCAGTTTTGGTGGTGGTGGAGGCATCATGGCCTGCCCAGATGAGATCCGGCTGACCCGGCTCCAACTATACATTTCCAAGTGAACTGGGACAGATCATGGTGTCCGGGCACCCAGCAGTGCATCCTCAGCAGCCGGTGACTCACATCCATCCCACTGACACCCGCACCGGGTGTTGGGCACTGCCTGGTGGCTGCTTTTATATCATTCTCTCTGGAGCTCTGGTGAAGCTGGCATGGGAGGCTATCCAGCCTTTGTGACCATGACATAGTTCTAAGAGGCCTGCAGCATTGGCAGGATCATTCCAGGTCACAGCGGGGCACTGTCGTTGAGACCAATGCTGGGAGATTGACCATGCAGTGCTGGAGGCAGGTGGCAGGAACCTCTCAGCCAGCGGGCCTGTGTGGGTTGACCAGCACATACTGGTCTTAGCCACCACACATGCCACACTTCCACCCATGGGGACCGACGCAGGCCACCATGAGTGATCTGGATAAGATGTGTCATGCATGGTCACCATCTGCCTGTGTCCTGGTCAGCAGGATGCAATCAGGGGGAGAGAAAAAGGTGGCTGATAGCCCGGGGGAGGAGATGCCTGACATGCGGCTCAGTGTCTGAGCAGCTGGGGCATCATAGCCACCCTGGGCATGCCTTTGGTGGAGCAGGGCATGGGTAGAGGTCCCAATGCCACCCTAGGCCCACCTCCCTCATCTGATGAGACCGGAGGTGGAGCACCTGGGTGGTTGTCCAGCTTGGATGGTGCGAAAGCTGGTGCACAGGCCCAAGCCAGCAGCCAAGCTGGAATGGGGGCAGACAGTGGACCCCAGGGGCCTGGTGATGAACCAGCCTGGGGGATTTGTTTCAGCCCAGACTCCCAGAACCAGGTGCTGGAACTCTTGTAGCAACTGATTAGCCATTGGCGGTGTCCTGAGACCTGTTAGGAAATATTTTTCCAAGATGGGGCATGTTACTAGGAGAGTCTAGGGCTGAGCTCCAAACTTTAATTCCATTTAACCATCCCAAAAGGAGATGGTGGCCTTTAATTTTTGTAACAATTCTCACCCCAACAAGGGGTAGGGACAGTCAGGCATAACAAGGAAAGAGTGGGTAATGGTCCCAGATCCAAGATTAATAGTCTGGGAGGTGGTCCAGGGATGAGTGTATTTTCCCAGTGGCTCCTTGAACCAAAGTATGTTCAGCTGCAAAGGGACCAGGGTCCGATTTCAGGGCGGAGTACGTAGCTCCCGTATCAACCAGGAAGTTAACCAGGCTGCCCCTAACTGTTAGTTTTTCCATGGGCTCCCAGGGGCCTGGTGAGCTCTGGGCCCATCAGTCTAGCAACTACAGGGCTGGGCTGGGGTCTGCCCGGCATCGGGGACATTCATTTTTCCAGTGTCCCTTTTCTTTGCAATAGGCACACTGGTCTTTTTGTAGTCCTGGTCTACACTGCCTTGGTCTTTTCTGGTTCCTGGAGAATCCATGGGAGGAAGAGGCCCTAGCACTTTCTGTCACCATTGTGTGCAGCAGGACCTTTGCCACCTTTTTGGTTTTTAGAGTATCGGCTTCCTCTCTATTGTTATACACCTTTTGCACCACCTCTGTTAGTTCAGATAATAGCTTCCCTTCAAACCCCTCTAGCCTTTCCAATTTCTTTTGTATGTCAGGAGCAGACTGTCATACAAATGCTATATGTATAGCCCTATGAGTTTCAGGTGCCTCAGGGTTTATAGGGCTGTAATTTCTATAGGCCTCCATTAGTCATTCTAAAAGGGCAGAGGGTGACTCACTAGGGTTTGAGTGGTCTCACTCACCTTAGAAAGATTTGTTGGCTTTCTGGTGGTGGCTCGAAGGCCACGTAGGAGAGTCTGGTGAAACCACTCCAGAGTCTCCTTACCTTGATCCTGATTGTAATTTCATTCTGGTCTGGTTGAGGGAAACACAGTTTTTATTCAGATAGGATCAGTAATAGGTTGGCCATCTCGACCCATGATGGATTTTATAGCCTTCCTCCAGATACAATCTCTCTCCTCTGAAGTGAATAGGACCTGTAACAGTTGCTGGCAGTCATCCCAGGTGGGGTTATGGGTGAAGAAGATAATTTCTAGGAGAGAAATTAAAACTTAGTGTTTTTATTAGAATGGTGGATTTTGATTTTTACAGTTATACAGGTCTGTAGATGAAAAGGGGGCATACGCCATAAATGGGAGACAATCATCACCTAAGCCTGGACCTGCTTGGCAGAGGGGCGATAAGGGGACAGGGTCAGGCAAGTTGTGGGGATCTGCAGAAGCCTGATACTGGGTGCCCTTTCATATATGGGGGAGGACTGGTTAGAGAGGTATCAGCAGGTGTGGGAAGTGGAGGGTAGAGATTGTTTGTGGGAGATTGGGTTAGAGGAGGAGGAGAGGGAATGGACAGAGAGGGGTCAGATGAAGGGGGTGAGGGGTAGGTTGGGGGATAAGTAGGTAAGGGGGGATTCATCAGGAGCATCCTGCAGGACCAAAGGACTGGGGTTCTTCATAGAAGCTTTCAATGGAAGTTGAGGCTCTGGATGGGCCAAGGACCCTTGTCCTGCAAGACAAATTTTTAGTTTCTTGGGAGTGTCTGTAAGAAGATCTATCCACACATCAATGTAAGGAATCTGGTCTGGGTGGCCAGGTTTGCCATAGATGACTCTCTGGACATTGTAGACTGTTGGGAGGTTTGTAGTGCCTTCAGGCAGCCAGCCCACACCAAAGGTGGGCCACTCTAATTTGCAGAGGGTTCGGATTGTCCCAGGATGAACTTGGCTCCATATCCAGCCACTGCCTTCTTGAATTCCTGAAAGTTCTTTAGAAAACAGGCAAGGGGTGTGATAGGACAAGAGGAGGATTGACCCATAGTGATGAACAAGAGAAGCATGGAACAAAAACTGAGCAGAAACATTACAGACAGACAGACAGCTACACACAGAGACACACAAACCTTGAGCTATTCTGAAGCCCTGGGTGACATCTCACCTGGTGGCCAGGCTGCGGGAGTAGTGCCGCATCCAGCAGCCCAATGGCCTCCCCTGGATCCAGCCTTACCAAAACAGAACAGAACTGGCAGTTCCTTAGGTTGAATAATTAATCTCCCCTGGAGTTTCTGGCCAGACTGAGGACCTACCAGGGCTAAGGAACATCTCTCAGAGGCCTTCCCCTGGAAGCCTCAGTGTGGCTGGCTCTGGTCAATCTCACTGGGGCCTCCAAATGAAGTGGAACACTTCATGCAAATAACGACTCCCAGGAGAAAATTTAATGGAACCTTTATTACCGGCTGGGGCATACTACTTAGTGAGAGTCGTGCCTAATGTCTGGAGACTGCAGTTTTTATAGATTCCTTTCCTGCACACGCCACTCTTTCCTGTGTATGCCCAAAGGCAGGATTGGGTTAAACATATACATTTCCGTATAAGGTTATGAGCAAAGCAAGCAGGCACAGTTACAGAAGCTGTTAGTGTTCCAGCAGGGAGGGGAGTGGTTGATCTTTGGAGCATGACATGCTGATTCTTATCAGATCCAGATGGGTACCTGGGTTTTTCCCAACTGCAATTGTTAGAGGATTTTTCTACTGGGAATTTCCTGGTACCATTTTACTTCCTTCTCAAAATGGGCTCCCTCTGATTGCTGTCCTCATCAGGGTCTGCTGGGCCTGCGTGTGTGACATGGTTGATGTGGTTGTGTTGTGCTATGTCAGGCCTAACCTGCACCTGATGAGGGATGGACATTCATGGCAAATAGGACCACTGCCCTTGCTCTGCATGAGGGGCCCCTTGCCTCTTCCCTACATGCTTGGTGGCGCAGGGATAGGCAGGGGTGTGTGTCTGGCCCTCTGACCTGAGTGGTCATCCTTTGCTTGTGTCTCCTGGCTCCATTTTATGCTTGGTCCCTCTCTGAGGCAGGGAGGGACTGTCTCACTGTTGCAGCGTGAACCTTACTGGCCCCTTGCGGTGTCCCTGGAGTGCTCCAGGTTGTGCCTCAGTTGCCCGAGGCTGAACGGTGGCATTTTTCCCATTCCCAGTGTCCCCTTTGGCCACAGCCATGGGTGCTTTTCCTGTCTGTGCTGGAGAAGCTGGGGGATTGAGGGTGGTAAGAGACACTCCTACATGTGGGAGGGTGTCCGTGTGCATCCTGGTGGCAGGGCCGAGCTAGCTTTTGGCCTGCTGCAAGGGCTCTCCCATCTTGCACAATTTGCCTGGTGGGGGGTTCATCGCAGCCCCATAACACACACACCTGGTGTTTCCTGGAACCTTAGTTGGGCCTTACCCATGGAATGTGTGAGGTTTGCCAGGCTCTGTGTGAGGTGCCAGGAGTGCCCTTGGGGGTTCCTGTTGCAATCCAGCCCACTGCATCAGGTGGAAAGGATAGGGGCCCTCAGTGATCCCCAGAATCTGTGAGGTGCCATGTTGAGTAGGAAAAGGGTGTCGTTCCTCTGAGTTCCTCAGGTGCCGTGGCAGAGTCCACACTCCCTCGTCGCCAGGTTTTTAGAAAATGCCTATGTATAGTGGGGGAGGCCGGGAAACAAAGGCACAAGGTCAGTGAGGCAGATGGCTGAGCCTTGGGCATGAGGCAGCCGGCTCCGGCCCCCGGCCACCGGGCATTCACGACACGAAAAGCTCCCACCTTGACACTACTACAGACCCCCCTCCTTGCTTAGGGGGTGTCTCTGAGCGCCTTGCAGAGCCCAATGGGGGCGATTGGTGGGGGTGACCCGCCCTCGATTAGAACGCCTTCTCTAGTGGTCCATGAGGGTATATTGGGGTATGGGAACCCCAGCTGTCGCCCCTCTGCGCGTAGCTACTGAGTGTTTCCTTGCTTGTAGGCAGAGTTCCTCTCCTTCCCGGGAGTTCGCCGGTCCCGCGGTGGGGCCGAGGGCCGCTCTTCACCTACCGCCACCCGTGCCTCGTCACTCCGAGTTGGATGATCCAATCTGGCCGCGTTTTCCGCGTGTGGGTATGCATGGGGGGGCCTCCCCTGCCACGTGTGACCCCGGGAGGAAAGGAGCCTCCGTCCCTCCCACTCTCAGCACGGGAAGCTCTCTGCCAATTCCCGGGCCCTGCTGCAGCTGGTGGGGGTGCATGGGCACAAGTCAGGATGCCTCGACCCAGAGCGTTCCCGGCGGTGTGCACCCCTGGGTTCACGGACCGACGTGCGGATGTGTCCTCACGGCGCGGTACAACTGAGGTCGCATGGAGCCCCATGGGCGGGGCCTGGCCACGCGGTTGCAGGAGGGGTGGCCGAGGCTCGGTAGGCGTGTCAGGCATTGCGGGGCCACCCTCCAAGGCGGTGAGGCCCGTTTTGCGTTTTGCTAGCACCTGGCTGTATCTGGAGCTTCCTCGGGCTTTGCAGTTGCGGACAGTCTCGCTCCCTTTTCTCCAAGGCCCGCTGTGGTCTCCCACAGGCCCACCGGTGTCAGTGTGTGGTGGGACATTTCACAAGGTGGAGCCGTGTGCATCAGCACGGCCTGAGTCGCCGCCGGAGTTGTGGTGGGTGGCCAGGGGCCAGCCGACATCCCGGGCCTCACGGGACCTCCTTCGAGTGGTAAGGCCATGTGATGCCTCCCCGGTGGCCTGGCTGGGTCCTGCGGCTCCCCCAGTGCCCTCTTGCCACCGGCCACATCCCGCCCTGTCCGGCTTTCTGACCCGGATTCTCGTCCTCTGTCGTGGATCTCTTCCCGGGCCGTCAGCGGCCCACTTCTGTGCCCACCGCCATGTGTCCAGCGACGTGTTGCCATCAGGGAGCTCTTCCCCGAGGGCCCCGCGCTGAGTCAGGTGCCTGCGCGGTCAGCGCCTCGCCGGCTCCCTGACCCGGAGCAGTCTCGAGTCACCCTGCTGCCTCATCTCACCGCTACCATGTTCCCAGACGGGGCCCGCGCCAGTGGACCCTCACCGTTCTGTGCTCGCGGTGAAGGCGCCGGTGCCGGCCGGTTCGCGGGCGGCAACACCTGTGTCCACGCTTAGGGTGCTGTCAGCAAGGGAGGTGGCCCTCGCTGCTCCTCACAGCCGGCCGCGCCCTACCTCCTGCGGTCCGGAGCCGGTGGGCGAGGGTGTACTGCAGAAGTGCAGAAGGCGCTGCATGCCCACTTCCGCATGATCCACGCACCCGGCACGCTTGGCCCACCCCCCTGCGTGAGAGGCACCGCTGGCCCGCACTTTTCCAAGCCCACCGTGCTTCCTACCTGTTTGATCCTGCCAGTAGCATATGCTTGTCTCAAAGATTAAGCCTCCCATGTCTAAGTATGCACAGCCGGTACCGAAACTGCGAATGTCTCGTTAAATCAGTTATGGTTCCTTTAGTTGCTCTCTCCTCTCCTACTTGGATAACTGTAGTTATTTCTAGAGCTAATACATGCCTACGGGCACTTATCCCCTTTGTGGGGGAGGGGATGCGTGACTTTATCAGATCAAAACCAAACCCGGTCATCTCTCTCCCACCCAGGCCAAGGGGTGGGCGCTGGTGGCTTTGTTACTCTAGATAACCTCGAGCAGATGTCACGACCCCTGTAGTGGCGATGACCCATTCGAACGTCTGCCCCATCAGCTTTTGATGGTAGTTGCTGTGCCTACCATGATGACCACAGGTGATGGGGAATCAGGGTTCAATTCCAGAGACGGAGCCTGAGAAACGGCTACCACATCCAAGGAAGGCAGTAGGTGCGCAAATTACCCACTCCTGACCACGGGGAGGTAGTATTGAAAAATAATACAGGGCTCTTTCGAGGCCCTGTAATTGGAGTGAGTCCACTTTAAATCCTTTAACAGGATCCATTGGAGGGCAAGTCTGGTGCCAACAGCTGCGCTAATTCCAGGTCCAATAGTTGTATATTAAAGTTGCTGCAGTTGAAAGTTCATAGTTGGATCATGGGAGAGGGCCCGCTGGGAGACGAGTCACTGCCTGTCCACACTCCTTGCCTCTTGGTGCCGCCTTGATGCTCTTAGCTGAGTGTCCCGTGGGGCCTGAAGTGTATTTACTTTGAAAAGATTAAGAGTGTTCAAACGAGGGCCGAGCTGCCTGGATACCACAACTAGGAATAATGGAATAGTACCGTGGTTGTATTCTGCTGGTTTTTGGAACCGAGACCCTGGTTAAGAGGGATGGCCAGGGGCATTTGTATTGCCCTGCTGGAGGTGAAATTATTGGATCCACGCAAGATGGACTAGAGTGGAAGCATTTGCAAAGAATGTTTTCATTGATCAAGAATGAGTGTTGGAGGTTCGAAGATGATCAGATACTGTCATAGTTCCAAACATAAACAAAGCTGACTGATGATGTGGCAGTGTTATTCCCATGACCCACTGGGCAGCTTCCAGGAAACCAAAGTCTTTGGGTTGTGGAAGGGAGTATGGTTGCAAAGCTGAAACTTGAATTGATGGAATAGCACCACCAAGAGTTTTGGAACCTGTGGCTTAATTTGACTCAACATGGGAACCAGACATGGACAAGATTGACACTTCTCTCTCAATTTTGTGGTTGGTGGTGCATGACCATACTTAGTTGGTGGAGTGATTTGTCTGGTTAATTCTGATAATGAATGACACTTTGGCATGCTACCTAATTACACGACCCCTGATCTGTCAGTGTCCCCCAACTTCTTAGAGGGACAAGTGGGTTTCAGCCTCCCCAGATTGAGCAATAATGGGTCTGTGGTACCCTTAGATATATGGGGCAGCACGTGTGCTACACTGACTGACTCAGCATGTGCCTAACCTATGCCAGTAGGCACTGGGTAACCCATTGAGAACCCCATTCATGATGGTGATTGGAGATTGCAATTATTCCCCATGAATGAGGAATTTCCAGTAAGTGCAGTTCATAAGCTTGTGTTAAGCCCCTTCTTTTTGTTCACTACGTACTACGGTTTGGATAGTTTAGCGAGGCCATCGGATCATCCCCACTGGGGTCGGTCGACAGCCCCAACAGAGCCCTGAGAAGATGGTCCAACTTGACTATCTAGAAGAAGTAGAAGTCATAAGGTTTCTGTAGGTAAACCTGTGGAAGGATCATTAACGAGAGAGCCAGTGAATTTTGCAACAGAGGAGGGAAAAAGAACCAAAACATCCAAGACCCTTTTTTCTTAAAAGTACTTTAAAACACATGAAGGAAATGCTCAACATCACTCATGATTAGGGAAATGCAAATCAAAACTACACTGAGATATCATTTCACACCTATCAGAATGGCAACTATTAAAAGACAGAACTACAAGTGTTGGAAAGGATGTGGAGAGATAGGAACACTTCACTGTTGGTGGGAATGCAGAATGGTACAGTCACTATGGAGGACTGTTTAGCAGTTCCTAAAGAAGTTTAATAGACTTGTCATGTGACCTGGCAATACCACTACTGGGTATATATCTAGAAGAGCTGAGAACAGTGACACAAACAGACAGCTACACACCGATGTTCATAGCAACATTATTCACCATTGCTAAAAGTTGGAAACAACCCAGATGTCCATCAACAGATGAATGGATAAACTAGTCTATTCACATGATGGAATATTATGCAGCTGTAAGAAGAAATGAAGTCATAAAGCATATGACAACATGGATGAACCTGGAGGACATTATGTTGAGCAAAGCAAGCCAGACACAAAAGGACAAATACTTTAGGAATGTGTTACTATGAACCAAATATATTGTGTAACATATTATTTGATTCAAAAAAAATTTTTTATATGTATCCAGTACATTGAATTGAGAAATGTATATATTTATTCATCTGTTTACTTTTTAGTTTTTAATTGTTTATATTTTCAATTATTAAATGTACAAAATAAAGTAAAAAAAATTAACTGTTAAAAAAGTACTTTAAAAAGGAAAATTTGTTTGTATTTATTTACCTTTTATATTTTTGTATATATTGTTAAGGGTCAGCCATTTTCAATAATCTCAGGTGCCCAAACCAGACCTCAGAGCATTCTCTGTCTCCTACTTCTCAGTTCACTTGTGGTGTGACCATGTTCGTTATAATCTCAGAGGAGGGAAAAAAAACTTGTAAAAAGAAAAGCAACAACAACAAAAAATACAATCTTTTTCCCTGAGCATTCCAGTAACTTTTTTTGTGTATGTACTTAGCTGTACTAGAAGTAGTTGGTTTGTATGAGATGGTTAAAAAGGCCAAAAAATAAAGGTTTTTTTCCCCTCTTTTTTGGTCTATGATGTTGCTGTTTTATATATTTATTTATTTTTGGCCTGTTGTATGTGTGAAACAATGTTGTCCAACAATAAACCAGGATTTTATTTTGCTGAGTTATTCTAACAAAATATCCAATTTAACTAATTTGAAAAATAGTTTTATTGCATTGTCATAAGTATATGAAAGTGAAACCCATCCTCTATTCTAGGCAGAATATTTAACTGAATATGAACAATAAAAGTTTTAAGAGAAAACACTGGTAAATATTTTCTGGAATTGGATTTAGCAGAAAATTCCTCAAACAAATCATTAATCATGAAAGGAAAAATTGATCAAGTGTTTTGATTAAATTCAGGGCCACAGGGGTCTCTCAAGAAGAAGGGTGGTTCCTAACAGGGGATGACAAACCATTGCATCAAGATGTCTTCTTGCATGTAACTATGAATCTTGTCATCCAATGAGTCAAGCCAGGGAGTCATTGTGGGTCCCAGTGGGATGGGGAGGGAGGAACAGAATAGATCAAACAGGGGATATTTAGTATTCAGTGGAAATGTTTTTCATTACCTTACAGTGATGGAAAAAGGACATGGGTAAATACCATCAAAATTTATGAGTTGTTACCATCTAAAATGTAAACCATACTGTAAAACATTGACAGTGTTTAGTAGCTATGTTTCACTATTTGTATATCAGTTATAACAATGCTTCCATCCACATGCAAAAAGTGTTTTAATATGGGGTGAGGAAAAGGGGAGGAGGTTGGGCATATGAGGGTCTCTTGTATTCTGTGTGTGACTTTTCTGTGACTGAAAACTTCTTTGAAAACAAAATGAAAAATAGTGAGACACTGGGGAGTAAGAGAGTGAAGGTGCCACAGTACAGACTGGACACCAGATATTGCAGTGATAAAACACAAAATGTCCAAAATTTAAAAAAACTTTTTTTCATATTTTGAATATCCCAATCTCTTAATTTTATTTTTTCAGTTTTTTAATTTTCATGTATTTTTATCTCTTACATTTGTACTTATTTTTATTTCATTTTCTATTAATTGTATTTGGCTATTGTATTGGCTTCATCTTTAAGAAGCTTCGGATCACAGAAGGGTTACACCTGGGGTAATAGATGATTGTTGGGGGGGTGTCAGGGATGGGGGTGTATGGGAGGAAGTTCACCTGAACATACATACAAGGTATATAAAATCATTCAAATGTTCACAGGGCATAGTCACAGTGGGTGGAGAATCACTCAGTAAATGAGAGAATACTGAATTCCCATCCTGGAGAGCTCTACTGCATTCTCCAAGGAGGGCAGCAAAAGTCCCCCAAGGGCAGGGGCAATGTCTGGCAAAGGAGGATGATCCACTGATGGGCCCTTGTTATGATTACTAGCCTTATGAGTCTTGGCTCTTGAAATTGAAACTTAGCCTATTGTTATGGGGTGCCTAAGGATTGCCTCCAGAGAGCCTCCTTGTTGCTCAAATGTGGCCTTACTTTCTAAGCCAAATTCAGCATATGAATGCAGTACCTTCCTCCCAGTGTGGGACATGACTCCTGGGGATGAGCCTCCCTGGCACTGAGGGATTACTACCAAATGTCAACTGGCAATATGACTGGAAAAAGACTTCAAATAAAAGGGGCAAAAGGTAAAGACAAAGGAGTTCATATGGTTAAGAGACTTCAAAGTGATTCGGGAGGTCATCCCAGAGGTAACGCTTATGCACATCTCAGTAGGACCACATAGGCTTCCAAACTGGATATCACCCCAAATAGAGAGACTCCTGAGGGCTCTGGAGACACCCAGGTCCTATGTCAGGGCAAATAGCTCCAGAGTTTGGTGCCATATCACAGGACCCTACTTTGGAATCAGTGCTCCTGAGAGTGACAGAGTTGGACTCAAATATGTTTTCCCTGCACAGGCTTCATCTGTCCCTTCTATTCAAACCTATATGTGGTGCTGGAGTTTGTAGGTGTACATCAATAGACTGGAGTCTTTGGGCTGTCCATGGGCCAGCTGGGCCCAGAATCTCAGTGGAGCTGCCCCTCCTAATCTACAGCTGAATGGACTCACCCAGGACACCTGGCAGGGAGATGATGATGGATGATGGCCATCCCAGGGAATAGAGAGAGTCTGCAGCTTGCAGGCAGGATAATCCCATCCATCTTATCCATGAGATATAAGCCCCCTCTCAATTGGAGCTAGAGTGGACATCACCATCCCAGACTCCTCAGAATTGAAGGAAGAGCTATGGAGTAGAGTGGGCTTATTGGTATGGTTATAGACATATTGTGATTCAAGCAATGGAAGAAATTACCAAATTAATGTGGAGCCAGTGGCCAGTGGACACTCTGGGGGCAGGGAGAGGGAAAAGCAGTTGTAATACAGGGGCTTTTTCAGACTTGGAATTATCCTGAGTGACATTACAATGACAGATATAAGCCATTTTATATCATATAACATTCAGAACTGTGAGGGATAGAGTGTGGTCTACAATGTGAACTATGGTCCATGTTTAGTGGTAAAGTGATAAGAGATGCATGCATTAAATTGAATAATATCCCCCACAAAGACACTTCTAGTCCTAACCCTTGGTCATGTGGCTGTGAACACATTAATAAATAGGATCTTTGAAGATCCTATTAAAATGAGACCAACCTGAACCAGGATGGACTTTCATCTGGTAGGTCTGGAGACCTTATAAGGAAATGGGGATTTGGAAACAGAAACATGAGTCCCAGGAGGTGACAAAGAAACAGGTCACCAAGAGATGATAGAGGCAGAGGTTGATTCCCAGAAAGCCACCACTGAATGCTACTGACTTCAAAGAAGGTATGGGCAGCCAATAACTTGAGTATGGACCTGTAGCTTCATGAATATGCGATTTTAAAAATCACTTTTGTTGTACATTGTTAAAACAGTCCCTGGCAAATTAAGAGAGTGAAATAAGACAATTAGAGGTGAAGAGAGAAGAAAACACCATCTCAATTCAGATGGAAAACACAACCTCACATTTGCCTAAACATTCTTTCTCTTCATCCACTGAGAGAAAAGGAATTCTGATCTTTCCAACATAAGCCTGGCCTTTTCACGTGTGCCTTGTGCAATTTACAGACAAATGGAATTGCATTCCAGCCATGTCTATTATGCTATACATTTATGTATTAGTTTTGTAGTTGTCATGTATCAATCCTCATAGTTAATCACCATTTCTATGTCACTCTGTTGTTCTATGCGTGGGTCCTGAAATCCTTCACCCAGAGTTATCCTGAGAGGATGAGTCCTTTCTTCTCCCACTTTCATGACACTGTGTTATTTGGGGGTGGGAGAAATTTGGGGAGGGGCCTTGCTTTCTTGTGATCAACCTTCATTGGAGGTCTCAAGGCTTGTCTCACTGTCTCAGAGAACATGTGTGCATTTTCACACAATGCTTCCCATGTGGATGCACTTTTACTTGTCATTCTGAGCCCTCTATGGGTACAATCTTCATTCTTGGAAAGCCTTTGGTATTGCCCTTTAAGTCAACCTCATCACCTTTTCCTCTCTCCTCTTCTTCAGCAACACTGATCACACTTATTCTGGAGACTGTTATATTGTATATATGATTCAAGACACTGAAAAGTGTAGAGAATAATAAAAGGCACATTATGATCCTGTGGTGACTTGAAGCTCTATGTACCCCAGAAAAACATATTCTTACAGTTAGTCCATTCTTGTGGGTATGAGCCCATTTTAAGTAGGTAAGACCTTTTGATAATGTAAGACATTTTGACAGTTAAGTTCTGACTCTTCAATCAGGATGGGTCTTAATCCCATTACTGGAGTTCTTTAAAAAGAGAATGAAGAGAGAGACAGAGAAGTAAAATGTTAAAAGCAATGAAACCCAGAAGAAAAGGGAGACATCAGCAGATGCCACCATTTGTTTTACCATGTGGAAGAGGAGCTAATTTTTGCCAGCAGTTGGTCTTTGGAAAGAAAACATCACCTTGATGAAGCCTTTATTTGGACATTTTCTTAGCCTGAGACTGTAAGCTAACAAAATTCCATTGTTTAAGCCAACCCACTTCATGGTATCTGCTTTGAGTAGCCTAGGAAATTAAAGCCAGATCCTATCCACCTTATAAAAATATCATATTTTTAAAATTTTGTTCAACTATTTTTAGAGAAATAAATTTCTATAGATCCAGTGAAAGACGCCATTCCCCTTCCACAAACAGGGGATTTAGATAGTTCTGGGTGATTTCTAACCACACTGTATGAGCAGCTGACTCTTGGAACTCCTTACTCTGTTACCATTCTGTCCCTCCTCTGCATATCTATTAATTTTTGTTACTGTATTGGTTATGAAACAGAGACTTTAATTATTTTTATTTTCCTTTTTAACTGTGAGGCTGAGTGTCTTCTCTGGCTTTTTGGCCATTCTATTTTCTTCCCATGTGTTACCCATGCACATCCCTCCTCTGTGTTGATCTGTTGCCCTTGATGCTTCTTCTGGCTATCTGTCCAAAGCAGGGCTGCTAAGTGTTAGCTGGTGATTCACAAGAGTGTTAGTACATTCTGGACTATTCTCCTAGAATCAATAACATGAGCATTGCAAATATTTTTCCCTTTGTGGCTCGTCTTTACATTTTGTTGGTGGCTTTGTTTGTTTTGTTTTACATATCCCTTTTTTGAGGAGGTACCAGGTATTGAACACAAGACCTCATACATGTGACACAGGAACTCAACCACTGAGCTACACCTGTTCCCCACACAGATACTTTTAATTTTAATGCATTTACATTTATCAATATTTGCTTGCATGATTTGGTTCTGTGTGCCATATTCAATAAATCTTCCTCTAAAGACATTCCACAGGACCTTCCCATATATTCTATTCTAAGTGGCTTATAGTTTGGTTTCTTCATCCTGAGTCTTTACTCATCCCCAAACTAGTATCAGGAGTGGCAGTGGCCCAGCAATGACCCTGAACAACAGTGACCCAGAAATGTCCCTGCTAATGTCCAAGTTGACCCTGGGGTCAGTTCTGTGCACCACAGGTAGGGAGTTGGGAAGGGGTGGTCCAGGATTGAGCCTGCACGATAGTCACTTCCAGACTTTCCCTGAAGCTGCAGACACAGGTGTCATCCATCTATTACCTAGACCCTGGTTGAAGACCCTTGAGCAGCATGGTAGGAGGGGATGCCCACCCATCCACCACCTATCCTCTAAACTCCCTCAGCCCCCACCCCATCCCTTTTCCATGTAGCCTGATGAGAGATGCTTTGAAGACATGCAGGAGCATACTTACCAGAGCTGAGTTGTTGTAACTCACTTAAATCTCAAGAAAATGCTCTATCTATGGTATTTGTAGTTGAGGAAACTGAGTCACATAAAGGGTAAGTAATTTGTGAAAGGACATTCAGTCAGGAGGTGGTAGGTTGAGAACCAGGACCCTGGAATCTGGCTCATGGAGAAATAAAAATTTGGTCTGGTCCTCTGTTGCAGTGTGGGTGTGCAGGACTGTATGCAGGGGTCATGTGTGTCTGCAAGGGCACCAATTTGTAGGATGGAAGGACTAGCCTGATGTACATGTACGGAGGTGTGAGAGCCAAATCCAGTGCATCTGTGAACATGTATGCATTGTGGTCTTAGTTGTTGTGTTGGGAAAGCCTGAGAGGGTGGTAGCCAGGAATCAGGTGATGGAAGATGGAGTCAAAGCCACAAACCAGAGCATGGAAGGGAGGAGGAACCACAGTGGATGCAGATTGCCACTCAAAAGCCTCATGATCCTTGGGCTTCTCATGTTGATTCTATAATTAATGTCCAGAATGTATTCACACTATTTGAATCACCAGCTAACACTTAGCAGCACAGTTTGGGACAGATGGCCAGAAGAGACATCAAGGGCAACAGATCAACATGGATGAGGGATGGGCATAGGCAGCACAAAGGAACGAAACAGAATAACCAACAAGCCAGAGAAGACACCCAGTCTCATGGCTAAAAAGAAAATCAAAATACGTACAAGGCTCTGTTTCACAACAAATAGGTTACCAAAAATTAAAAGATATGGATAGGAGAAGCAAAATGGTGGCAGAGTAAGGATCTCCAAGAGTCAGCTGCTCCTACAGTTAAGTTAATAATCACTCAGATCTATCTAAATCACCTGTTTGAGGAAGGGAATTCATCCTCCCACTGGATCCACAAAAATTTATTTCTCCAAAAATTGTTGAACAAAATTTTAATATGATATTTTTAAATGGAGGATCAGATCTGCTTTAGTTTCCTGGTTTCTCAAAGCAGATACCATGAAATGTGTTGGCTTAAACAATGGGAATTTATTAGCTTATAGTCTGAGGCCAGGAAAATGTCCAAATAAAGGTATAATCAAGATGATACTTTCTTCCCAAAGCCTAGCTGCTAGCAAACCTTGGATCCACTGCTACATGATATAAAGGCAAATGGTGGCATCTGCTGATCTCTCCCCTCTCTTCTGGGTTTCATTGTTTTAGCTTCTTTCATGGATCTCTCTCTCTCTCTCTCTCTCTCTCTCTATTCTTCTTATACAAAAGTCCAGTAACTGGATTAAGACCCATCCTGATTGAGTATAGTCACACATTAACTGAACTAGCCTCATCAAAATGTCTTACCTACTTACAATGGGTTCACACTAACAGGAATAGATTAATTTTAAGAACTTTTTTCTTGCAGCTTCTAGAACTCTGGGGTACATATAGCTTTAAATCACCACATGATCATAATGTGTTTTTTATTATTCTCTATATTTTTCAGTGTCTTGAATCATATATGCAATATGACATTAATCTTCACAATAAGTGTGATCAGCGTTGTTGGAGAAGAGGAGAGAGGGAAAGGTAATGAGTTAAACTTAAAGGGTCAATACCCAAAGCTTTCCTAGGATGAAAAAAGACTGTCTACAGAGGTCTCAGAACGACAAGTAAAAATGCACCTACATGGGGAAGCATCATGTGAAACTAACTGCAAACATGTTCCCTGAGAGAGTGAGAAGAGCCTGAAACCCCTAAAGAAACTTGCTTACAGGGAAGCAATGTCCCTCCTCAAATGCATGCCCATACCCAAAGACCTCAGGAAAGTGCAAGAAGAAAGGATTCATCCTTTAAGGGTCTGTGTGAAGGGTTTCAGGACCCATGTATAGAATGACAGAATGACATAGAAATGGTGATTAACTATGAGGACATACACATGAGTACCACAAAATTAATACATAAATGTATAGCATAATAGACATAGCTGGAAGTCAAATTAGCAGTGTGGAGAAAATTTTTGGGAAAATCACAGTAATACAGATAAAAGATAAAGCCAAGAAAATTAGAGCAATTATAGAAAAGTCATTGGGAACAATGATAAAAGTCATTCACATAAGAATAGTTGGGTGTCTCTGAAGTAGAGAACCTATAAATGAAAAGCAGAAATTGTTTCACAGATGAAGCACTGAAATTTTCCTTGAAAGGAAAGAACTGTGTCTTCACAGTGCCCATGGTATTCCTTGGAAACTTAAGCCAGGTGGAAGGGGTCTGCATGTCTCAGCTTGCCTCGGTCAAGTGTCACAGCTTCAGAGAGAATGAAGTACATGTTCAAGTTCCCATGACAGAAACAAAGTCACACAGGACTTGGTGGAAGGATAGCCTGGCCTCTAGTCCTGCACAGTAATGCCAGCACAGAAAAGCACATCATCTCTTTATCTCCTGTGAGGTCCAGGAGACATGAAATTCATGTTAACCTGAAAAGTAGAATGTATCATACCACTGTATTTTATGCAAATATATATGCCCAACTCAGCAGCTGGCTATTGCTAAATCTATCTTCACCTTTCCAAACAAACACCATTCTATCTGTCAGCTTTCTATTCTTCCATCTCCATAGGAAACTAGGAAGACAGCTGGTAGGAGATTCCTCTGATTGATGCTGATGATAGATCATTTCCATTTTGTGGAAAGTTGGATGTTTTTTTTTTTTTTTTTTTTGAATTCTTTATAATTAACCCCTGTTAATTTCAGAAGAAAATAAGTTAATATAGGAAGGAAGAGGAGGGAAGAGGGGTAATGAAGGAAGGGATCGGTCTGTGCAAAAGGACCTTTGTGCAGTGATGCCAAGACAAGGCTGGTGGACCAAGTGAAGGATATTACACTGCTAATTGATAGGATTTGTCACCTTGTTGATGAATGAATGGCAATTGCTCACAGTATTTTATCATATCTCACAATTTACATAATGATTTCAAGTACTTGTCACAAGTGAATCAATTTTCTTGGTTTATTCAAATATTTGAAAAGCCAAAAGCTGGGAGTACTTTACATGTCTTTTCCCCCA
>JAQZBX010051793.1:0-19410 GCA_029593785.1 Cabassous unicinctus | reverse complement strand
CAGAGGATACAGTCTCTGGAAGTACACCTAAAAACTCCTGCATCACATATAGGTTTGAGTAGAAGGGACTGATGGACCATGTGCAGGGATGACTTGTTTGAGTCCAACTCTGTCACTCTCAGGAACACAGATGCCAATGAAGAGCCCACTAATTAGGCATCATTCTCTGGGGCTATCCCCACTTGTATAGGACCTGGATGTCACCAGAGCCCTTAGGGGTCCCTCAGTGTGGGGTGATATCCACTTAGGTGTTCTATGAGATCCTACTGAGGTATGCATAAGTATTACCTCTGGGATGACCTCCCGACTCTCTTTGAAGTCTCTTAGCCATGTGAACTCATTTCTCTTTAACTTTTCCCCCTTTTATTCAAGGTCTTTTTCTGAACGTGTTGCCAGTTGGCACTTGGTATTAATCCCTCGTTGTATATTTTGAAGAGATTATTTTTTCCCAGAAGGGTGGTCTTGGCAGCCTTGTCAAAAATCAATTGACCATTGATGTGATGCTCTATTTCTGAACTCTCAACTTCATCCATTGGTCTATATTCATATGTCCTTGTGCCAGTACCATGATATTTTGACCACTGCAGCTTTGTCATAAATTTTAAATTCAGGAAGTCCAACTTTGTTTTTCTTTTTCAAGATATTTTTGTTATTTGGTTCTTCTTACTCCTCCAAATAAATTTAGTCATTGGCTTTTCAATTTCTGCAAAGAAAGCTGTTGGAATTTTTATTAGGATTATGCTGAATCTGTAAATCACTTTGAGTAGAATTGACGTTTTAACAATACTTAATCTTCCAATCCATGAGCATGGTGTCCTTTTCTATGTCTACTTTGATTTCTCTTACCAAAAATTTGTAGTTTTCCATGTGTAAGTCCTTTATAGCCTTGATTAGCTTTATTCCTAGATATTTGATTCTTCCAGTTGCTATTGTAAATGGAATTTTTTTCTTGATTTCCTTTTCTGATTGCTTATTACTAGTGAATAGAAATATTATTGACTTTTGCAAGTTGATCTTGTATGCTGAGGCTTTACTGAATATTTTTATTAGCTCTAGTAGCTTTGTTTGAGATTTTTCAGGCCTATATGGTCCCCATATAGGACCATGTCATCTGCAAATAGGGAAAGTTTTACTTCCTTTCCAATTTGGATTCCTTTTATTTCTTTTTCTTTTGCTTCCCTAATTGCTTTTCCAGTACACTGTTAAATAATGGTGTTGACAGTGAGCATCCTTGTCTTTTTCTTGATCTCAGAAAGAAAGCTTATAACTTATTTTGATAAGGTTGGTGTTGAATTTATAGATTAATTCGGGAAGGATTCTTATTTTTATAATACTGAGACTTCAATAATTATGGCATATCACTCCAGCTCAATAATTATTTATGGGATTCAAATCAAAATGTTTGAATATTTAAATCCACGGAATGCTTTATAGTATTCAATTTAGGTGTCTTCTTTCATCTGGTTGATTCCTAAAAATTTCATGTGTTTTATACCCACTTTAATGATATGATTCAAAAATTTTATTTTTTATTTTTGTTGTTATGCAGAAAATATGTGATTTGGGGGTAGTTATCTTATAATAAAGACATTTGTAATATTATTTAGTGTTTAGTAATTTGTGTAATTTTTTGAAACTTTGTAGATAATTTTTATTATTATTATTATTATTTTTACTATTTCAAAGGCTAGAAACTCAAATGATGTTGAACTGAAGAGCAAGTAGTAGACATCCTTGTCTTAGTCCTCACTTAAATAGAAAGCATTCAAAACTTCACCACTGAGAGCATTGTTTGCTGTGTGTTTCTCTTACCTACCCTGTATCAGTTAGTTCCCTTTCATTCCTACCTTACTTTTTTTTTTTAAATGATGGGTGTTGATTTTATCAAGCCTGTTTTTATATACTCCTTTATTATTTCAATCTTTTATAATATTTGTTAACCACATTAAGAGTTTCACGTTTGAATGTTAAATCAATCTTACATTCCTGGAATAAACCTTAGTTGTTTCATCTGTTATCCATGGTATTTGTATAGAGAGATAGATAAATTGGTAGGTAAATTTGATCTACCAATATTTTGTTTATTAATTTGATGTTACTGAGAGATATGGTAATTTCCCATTATTTTAATATATTTTTCAGGAAGTATTATATATTTTTTCCCCTTCTATGGATCCATTTGTTAAGAATGATTTACTTTCATCATTAACTCTTTGTAATAATTCACCAATTAAGGAATCTAGTATAGAGTTACTTGGTAGGAATTATTTAAATGTCTTCAATTACTTTGTCAATTTTATTAAAAATTGCCTGTCTTTTAGCTTTCTTGACATTTTGTGTTTTAGGATTTTCTCTGCTATTAATTTATATTCCTATTTTTATTCTTTTTTCCCTTCCATATTTTTGCATTTAATATGCTATTTTTCTAGCTTCTTGAGATGGAAGCCTAGGCCAGTGAATCTCAGCCTGTATTCTTTATTATTGTATTTATTTAAGGTCATAAATTTCCTTCTAAGTGCTGATTTTCTGTACCCACAAATTTGGCTATAGTATGATTATTCTTTCCATGGTGCTTCTTTAGCCATCACTTTTCTTTTAGTTTGACTCTTATAAAGAAAAGTTTTCTTTAATCAAAATTAGGGTGTTATTTTAAATTTACATTAATGTAATTAATGATATATGAATATTGGGGTGTTATTTTAAATTTACATTAATGTAATTAATGATATATGAATATTTACATCAAGTTCTTAGTAATTATTTTTACTTGACTCACTTTTCTTCATCCCTTTTTAAATTTCTCTTTCTCACCTTCCTTGAGATTCATCAAATATTATTTATTTATCGTTCCTTGTTGCCCTCTATTAACTTTGCTATATGCATTTTATTATGCTTTCAGTAGATGTCCTAGAAATTATAGCATGTAACCCTGCCTTGCTACATTCCATATAGTCCTTTTATCATTTCACTTAGATGTTTATAAAACTATAATTCATTTATCATCCTATCTTCTGTGAAATGTTGTCATTTCTTTTCATTCAACATATATTTAAACCCCACAATCATAATTTTTGTTTAAACTATTGATATTCATTTCTTTTGACCCACATTTTACCCTTTCTTCCAGCATGACAGTTGTGCATTTTGGAATTAACCATCACAAGTAAACCCCCACATCTATTTTTTTAGGTTACAAGAATGGTTACATTCAAATTTTTCTTTTTTTTAAGGAAAATTTCATTTAATTGTATCTTACAATTTTTTCAGTCCATTTATTTGCCTTTAGCATGATTAGCTAATTACATCTAATGATTCTTTCATATAACACCTCCTCCAACCTCCAAAACAGCAAGAATTGAGAAGGGAGTCTTCTTTTTTTTCCCTTTTTTTGGCCACTTGTGTCTTACTAGGTTATAAAGACTGCCTACTTAACAAGTTGATACCTGCAGATAAGACAGCTTTATTTTCAAGTGATAAGTTATCTTAATTAACTTTAATTGTTTGCAGAAAATTTTATGCAAAATAAGACATTTAAGAAATAGAAGCATAAAGATTTAAAAGAAGGATGAGAAAGCCTGAGGAGAAATATAGTTTTCCATTCTTTTTGAAATTTTAAATTGCTGATAATTTTGAATGTAACAATTAAAGAGAGAGAAAACTGGTAATTTGCGTGACTCGAGATTTGAACTTTGTGTATTGAAGGAAATCAAAGGAAAATAATGTAGATTGCTGTTTTGCTTGTATTTGCATGTTATTCTAGAAGTTTTCACAGCTAAATCTATATTTCACTTTATTTATTTATTTATTATTTTTAAATTTCACTTTAGATATGTGTTTTTGGACATTTTGTTTCCTAGAATGGTGGTTAAACCTAGTTTACACTAGAAATTGAAAGCCCATTAGAAGAGATTTCATGTTATGTTTCCTGTTATATTCTTTAACTGATTTAGTTATCATCATCTACTTAGGTTATTGCATTTCTCTAACAATATTGGAATAGTAGGTCATGATTGACAATGCCACTTGAAAGTACCAGCATAATTAGCAAAGCTAATTTAGATTATATTTTGTATGAAAATTTATTCTTTAATTTTGAAAATTGACTTATTCTTTCTTTGTGGTTTGTAACTAGAAGTTTATGGTTCATTGTAAGAGGCATTAAGGCAGGGGTTCTTAACCAGGGGTCCACGGATCTCCAAGGGGTCTGTGGAAAGATTTCAGGGGGTCCGTGAGCTTGAATTGAAAATTTAAAAAGCAGTATTCTTGTGGGGACGTGTTGGTGCAGGTGTGATATATTTATTAAACGATACACAGTATAGTGTGGACTTAATATGTTTTTATTTTGATGTAGTGTGTTCTGAGTGCAATGGATAATTGCCTGCAAAAATGTTGGTAAGGATGGAGGAGATGGTTTTATGATGCTGTGGGAAAACTCGAATTTCTAAATGTTTGCCGAAAATGACCGTTTGAACACAGATTGAACCGTGTTAGGTTATCAGGTACTGAAATGATGGGAAAGTTGTAAAACATAATTTTGAATAATCCTAAAATTTAATTTAAAGACATGCTGATGTTGAATGTCATAAAACTATCTGCTGCTACATTCTGAGAAGGGGTCCATGGTTTTCAACTTACTTGCAAAGGGGTCAATAGAACAAAAAGGTTAAGAACCCCTGCAGTTAAGGTATGGTCAGGCAGTTCCCTTAAGCCTAACATCTCCCCCAGGCTGCTGAATGGAAACCTATTGAAACATCTGCACACAATAGAAAAAGAGGGAAATGATGAGAGCTGGAGATGGCAGTTAGATGTGTCCTTGACTCCCCCAGCAGATCTTTCAACATCTTTTATAAATACTATATTAAAGTCTATTTTCTTTTTAATCCATGTTTATATTCCTTAGAGTGCCTTAAATATGTATTATAGTGCCCTGTACAATAAATTACGTTTGCTTAGTAATTGTTTTTTTTTAGTACACATCAAATGTTCATTTGATTCTCCAATTTGAGAAGGGAGCAAGTCCTTGGTGGGGGGAGGTAGATTTCTTCAGTTGAGGCATTCCCCCAAGGGGAATTATAGCCAGTGGTCCTGCCAGCTTGGGAGGGGGTCATAGGTATACATTCCCGAAGGGGGATCTGGGGAGAACACCACTGTGTTCCCCACCCTGTGTGTTAGATGTTTTCCTTAAGATATCTGGTTGGTAATGCAAACTCAGCACATCCCATAAACCAATCCCGAAAAGCATTTTACCTGTTTTGACGCCACTGCCATTATTTCAGTCATGGATGCTTTTCTTCCTCATTGTCACTTGCCAAAGTCAATCATTTTCCTATTGATCTACTTCCTTTATGTTTATCAAATGTTTACCCTTCTTACCATTCCTTCCATCACCACCTCCTACTTCTCACTTATATTATTTGAATACTTTCCTAATTATCCACATGTCATAGATAATAATAAGCCACAGCCTAGGAACACAATAATTCTTTTTGTTAAGAGGCTATTAGTTGGTAGGGAAGAGAAATGTGCTACAGATTGTACATTTGAATTTCACCAAGTCTTTTTAAAGGTCATTAATGGCATTACTATGAACGAAATGGAGAAATGAACCAGAGGCAAGCATAATTATGTGAATTTGTATTTGCATGCCTGTGTCTAAGGACATCAAGCTGTCATGCTTAAAGCCTGTTTCCTGTTCAATGGCTTTCTCTAAGATTTGGAAGAAAATACCAAAGGCATACATACGACATTTTTAGATAACTTGAAAGTTGGGGGTTTGAAAAATATGCTGGGTGACAGAATCAGGTTTCATAAAGCTCTTGACAGGCTGGTATAGTGGACCAAGTCCAGCAGGATTAAAGCTTAACCATGACAAGTGTTAGTCCTTCACGTGAATCTTCAAATCAACTACTTATGTATAGAAAAATGGCTACTGGACTTAGCAGCACATATGAAAAGTGCTTAAAGCAGGTGACCTTGACTCTGGCTACACATGAGAATTACTTGGTGAAATTTAAAAAATTCTCGTGTACAGAATCCAGCCTCAGAGATTTATGTTTAATCAATCTGGGGTAGGACCCAAGCATGAATATTTTTTAAAGATTTCCTGGTGATTCATATGTGAAATCAGGTTTCAGCACCATTGATTTTAGTTATTTTTAAGCACAGGATGAGTTAGCTGTGTGATTTCACTGGGACAGAAGCCCCTATACACAACCCTGCAAAAAAAAAAAAAAGGAAAAAGAAAAAAAGAAAAAGAAAAAGACTGAAGGAGCACAGAGCATCATTCTTAGTAGCAAGGGCTTTGGGGTGGGGTAACAGTGATTCTAGTCCCAGCTCTACTCATTTCAAGAGGCGTGGCCCTCATCTCTCTTGACATGAATTTTCCCTTCTTTAATGTGATGATAATAATAACTACTTCATAGAGTGCTGTGAGTACTGAATAAGAATTTGAGTGTAGAATGCTTGGCACAGCACCTGGCACATAGTCAGTGCTCAGAAACTGTCACCATTATTCAGCTGTAGTAACAGACTTATCAAATCTAGAAAGGGGAAACTAGAGTTTTCTCTGTCTTGGACTATGCAAATTATAATAAGGATTTAATTTTTAAACACCAATTTTTAAGAAATATGGACAGATTGGTCTCAGTTCTGGTGATGGATGAACAAACTAAAAATATGTATGTAACAGTCAAAACACCGATTATGTTAGTCTGGGAACAAAAAACATTATAATTTATTGAAAAGAAAATCTAAAGTCCTGTCATGAAGATCAAAGATTAGATTATTCTATAAGATGCAAAGAGTAGAATTAGCACAAATGAGCAGAAACTTACCAGGAAGGAGATTTTAACAGCTAGAACCTCTTTATCAAAAGGGACTAACAGACTTATCACAGACTGGACTGCGTATTGTGGAAGGCATTTGGTGACCTTAGAGTTAGCTAACAATCTCTGATTATATACTTCTCTTATTTCAATCTTTCCCTTCTCTGCCTACTCCAGCTCATCCTTCACACTGCTGCAAGATGAATCTTCTTTAAGAAGTAAAGCAATGATCCTGGACCTTTTCAGCTCAAAATTGTTCAGTGGCTCTATGTTACCCACTGAATTAATAAAAACTCCTCTGTCTGGCATTTGAAGACTTCTAGCATATATTTCCAAGCTACTGTTCTAGCAGTACTTATTGCCATTCCTCATTTCATCCTCTTTAATTCAAAAGATGTAGTTGTGTCTCCTCAAACATAGCTAGCCCTCCTTGACTTTATGCTTTTGCCATGTTTTTTCCAATGCTAAATTGAAATTCTGTCTCATTTAACAGCTCTAAGGTGTTCTGATTCAAATAAAAATTGTAGCCTACTCCTTTTTTTTTCCTGATGAAAAATTTTGGGTATAACAAATCTAAATTACAGATTTTAGTGCTTGCATTAGGTTTCTTTTACATGGTAAATTATGAATTTAAATTCTATCTATGCAATCACTAGTTAATAGCCTCATACCCAATGCAGTAGATAAGGAAGGCGTGGCAATATGGGCACGTATAACACACTCCTCTTCTCCTGCCTTTGTGCCTTTGGGAGATTTTACCAATTGATCACATCATTCTTTACAGCTGAGCACTGAGTGTCCTCACATTCTTCCTCAATACAGTGTTCAGGTTGGCCCCCTGATTGGCACAAACTTTGAAATCAATTTCCTATTCATGCAAGTGATCTTTACCATTCTTGAAGGATACTTAAGATCTTCATGAAGCCACACATTTGTGAAAGACATCCAAATATATATTTTTAGAATTTATATAATGGACATGATACTACTTAATAGGATAATTGCCGAGCAGTGACTGTTTCTTCCCTATTCATAATGTCTCCTCTCATGTGAAGGGATCCTTAATAAAGTACAGTCCTAGCTTCTCTCTTCCCCTTTACTTAGGCTGCCCCAGAGGTGGTGGAATAATTTATATGATTGGTGAATTTAGGAAAATTAAACTGAGCTTGTTAGCTTTTCTTATAATCGGGAGCAGGCTACCCACAGGATTCATTGTTCTACACTGTCCTTCCAGGGAAGGGTCTTCATGGTAAGTGAGGGGGCCTGCTAGGTTCAGGGCTCCTAGGAGTCAGAGGCTAAGTCTTCATCTTCTGGGGTTAGGAAACCTGTTGGCTTTCTACCTAAGCTTTATTCTGAACCTACATGTCATAAGAAATAAAAATGATATTTTGAACCTTTTCTACCTTTCTCTTTGTCTTAAGTCTCAATTGTTTCAGAACTCAGGTGAGGGACAAGGTGCTTTCTTGGTGCTAGGATTCCCTAAGTGAGCCTGACAATTGTGAAGTTAGAGCAAGTGATGTGTTAAAAGAGAATAACAGGGAAGTATTGAGATGTGAATATTGTGAATGTTGAGAATCTGATTTTGTTCTATTAAGGAGTCTCTACTAAAATGCAGAGACCTCTATTTCTAGTCCCCTGCCTCTTACCTATTAGAATTTTACCAATTCCTTCACCTTCAAACTTCATAGGTTTGTAGAACATGATCCCAGCTTCCTATTACTTTAACCAAAATAGCAAGATGTTAAAAGAACAGTGCTTTAGAGTATCAATTGAATATATGATCCCAGGTAATAGGTTTCTATACCCCTCATTTCTTACTGAGAACATTCATTCTCTTTCTCTCAGCATTGCACAGTTGACAAGTTCCACTCTCCCAGTGCTGGACTGCAACCAAGAAAGTGACCAGCAGCTCATGCTTTATTGGCAATATGACAGGTCAATATATATCACCAGTGATTTCAGCTAGTTTATTTATTTGGATCAGGTTTATAGGTGGTATAAAGTTTGCCATCTGCCACTCACATTGGCTCTGGTCACTTACTCACTGTTTAGTCACATCCTGCAATACATTTTCTCCCTGCAACCCCTGTCAAAATATCACAGGCTGGTGAATTCAGCAGCAAGGAAAATAAATATTTTCTGCTGCTATTAGGACAACGATTGCCGTTTAAAATAAGGGATATACCAAAGAATCAAGGTTTTAGGTCTCGTTTAGAGAATAGGAAAATCCTGATAAGTATTTTTCAGTGGAAGTTCAGTGATCTAAATGCATCCCATCAGCTGAAGTAGCTGTTAAAATGCTTATTCCTCGACCACACCCAGACCTGGTTGGGAAAATTATAATCTCTGGTTGTGGAGCTATGAGAGGTGAATCTGTCTCCTAACTCTTCTTAGACATCTTCCCAATATCTTTTGGACTGAACCAGGGAAGTGATCCTGGCTATAAAGGCCTAATTTTACCAGGGTAAAGGATAAAATGGGATGTGTCTGCTTTGGCATTCAAATGGCAAAATCCCAAGGTTGTGTGTCTGAGTGTAAAAACTCAGTGTATTTGCTTGTGTGTCGGGAAGGGGGGGGAGAAAGTTTCTCTTTATCTAAATGTCTCACAAGCACCTCACATCTAACTTGTCTAAAGTTGGACATACTATCTTTACACCGAAAATAGGCTTACTGCAGTTTCTATCTTAGTGATTGACGTAAACACTCTGGTGCGCAAATTAGAAACCTGACAGTGAAACCAGAGTTCACCTTCTTTATCCAACTGCAAGTCCTGCCACTTATTTGTCCTAAACATTGCTTATCTCTATCTGTCCATTCCCCCTCATGCACATTTCCAATGCTTTAGTTCAGTTCTCCACCATTTCATGGCCAGGTTTATTGCAATGACTTCTTAATCCTTTTCTTTTTGATCCACCTTTCACTTTGATTGTTGTTATATAGCACTTTATACAATGCACATCTACTGGTGTCATTACCCCGATTTAAATCTTGCAATTGAAACTCATCAGCATAGCAGAAGTCTCTTCATGATCTCAGTCTTCACTACCCTCTTCATCTGTATCTTCATTTACTCTTCCAGATATAAACTGTGTTTTGGCTACAAGTAACTACTTGTGTTTCTTTGGATATTTCTGTTCCTCTTGGCCCAAGATATTCATTCTTCCTTCTTTTCTTGACTGAAGATTTAACAAACCTGTGAAGCCCTTCCTGACAGCCATTTGTCCTCCTTGCATTTGACCCTGTTCCTCTGTGCAATCAGAGTACCCTGTAGCATAGCACTTACCATTTTTAATTGCTACTGTTTATTTAGGTATTGCCCACCCCCATCAAACTGAACTAGAAGACTGAATTTTCCTGTAAAAGTTTTCATAGTATGGTTATGAGAAAGCTCTGTTCCTTGCTGAAAGAGGCATTCAGGATTTCAATTTCAGATAATGTGGAAGGCCAATGAAGCTGTGGGGGAAAAGCTATACAAATCTAGAAAAAATAAAGTATTGTAAAATGCAACATTTTAACTGAATAGCTTAGTCCACATGAAGGAAAGCAATGTCTCGGGGGTTCAAAATGGCAATGGAACTACAAACGACAGCAGAAATGTTAAACCGATTTTGCCACTGCACTGGAGGGAAGATGAATTGGAATGGGGATTCCTAAACTCTACAACATTGAGGCCTAGCTTTTAATACCTAGAGACAGGAGATGAGGCCTTGTCCTGTGTGAGGTTGTGAGAATGAGACATTTTATTCAGCCAGGATCTTTGAGGGGCCACAAGCTTGGTAAAATCTGGTTTAAATAAAATTGTGTCGTCTGACACAGAATGACAAAAAGAACACTTGTCTCTTTCTCCTAGATCTCAGGTGAAAAATAATTAGTCTTCACTGTTTATTCAAAATTTCAGGACTAACATTTTGCAGATTGGGGTAAAATCTAAATTATACACATTGTCCAGCAATGCCTAAAGTGAGAAATTAATGCAAAAAGTGGTTCTAGGCCAGTAAAACCCTCAAAAGTCTGATAGAAGCAAACATTGAACACCAGGACATGTTCTCAACCCAAGCTGAAGAGGATTCCCTCAGATATAGCCTTACTGAAGATAAACCTGCAATTTGAAATTAAGGAACACAAGAGTCAGCAATCCATTATTATGAAGAGCATACACAGCAAAGCTGAAATAGATACCCTTAGAGCTATGAATTAAATGTGTTTTAAGTGATTAATGATGTCAAGTGAAAACAAGAATGAGACATGATAAAAATAGGAATATTTGAAATGAAACCAAATTTTCCTCTAGATATAAAAAATATAGCCATTATAATAAAATAAAACTGCCATCAAGGAGTTGAACATCAAAATAAACACAACTGAAGTGAAAATTCATGAATGGGAGTATAAATCTGAAATGCTTCCTACAAACACTACCTAATTAAAAAATATGTAGGAGCACATAGATAAGTACTTTATATTTGAGGCATTAAGGGAAGGCTTAGATGAATCAGGGAATGTTCCAAATAGCCATTTAGCTCTCTCTCTTAGTGTGAGTTCTCTAGGTGAACAAATAGGGTAAAGCTATTCAAGCAATGGGAATGACATTGGCATTGGCAAATGCATAGAGTCACAGAGACTTAAAGAGAAGGAAAAAATGAGAAAAGAAAGTAGGTAACATGGAGGATGGAATATGAAAATCCATTACATGTCTAAAAGGTATTCGCAAAGTAGAAAATAGACGGTATTAGAAACAATATTTGAAGAGACAATATCTACAAAATTAAAGAAAAATATGAGCCCTCAGATTCAAGAACTAAACAAACTGCAAAGACGACACATCAAAATAAATCCATAGATAGAAACATCTTAGGAAAACTTCAGAATATAGATAAATAAAGAGATCTGAAAAATAACTAGGGGTAAAATTTCTACAAAGGAACACCTGTTAGTCTGAAAACAGGCTTTTAAACAGCAAAACTAGATTACAGGAAAAATGAATATCATTATCAATGTATTGATAATATCTGTCAGAACAGAATTTTATATCAAATTAAAATTTCTTTCCAGAACGAACACAAAATAGACATATAAGCAGAGATGGAGAGTGTTTACTATTGACACTCACTGCATGCCTTTTCTAGGAAAGGCACATAACTTACACAGAACTTGAAGTCATGGACCTTGTTATTCAGTTTTTCAAATATTTGAGTGGCTGCTCTGTGTCAGACTTATTCTAAGTGTTTGGAAAATATCAGTGAACAAAACAAACATCCTTCCATCATGAATCTCACATCCTGGTAGGGGGAGACAGACAATAAAAATAACTATAATTTGAAAAATCAGAAGTAAAGTATATCAGAAGGCAATAAATGCTATATGAATTAGTCAGCCAAAAGGGTGCTGATGCAAAATACCAGAAATCAGTTGGTTTTTATAGAGGGTATTTATTTGGGGTAGAAGCTTACAGTTACTAGGCCATAAAGTATAAGTTAGTACCCTCACCAAGGTCGGTTGCCATGTGTTAGAGCAAGATGGCTGCCAACATCTGCCAGGGTTCAAGCTTCCTGGGTTCCTCTCTTCCTGGAGCTCATTTCTCTCCAGGCTCAGCTGCTTTGCTCCTCTGTGTGCTTACTTTCAGGGCTCCAGTGCAAAAACACCAGCCTCAAAACTCCAACTAACTCCTATACTCTGCTGTGTAGTTTTATCTGTGAGTCCCCACCCACCAAGGGTGCGGGGACTCAATGTCCTACTGATGTGGCCCAAACAAAGCCCTAATCATAATTTAATCACACCCAGGTACAGACCAGTTTACAAACATAATCCAATGTCTGTTTTTTGAATTCATAAACCATATCAAAGTGCTACACTATGGAAAAAGAGAGAGTGGGTTAAAGATGATGTTAAGTGTGTGGTGTGAGAGCAGGGTACATATTCGTATATTATATGCCATGAAAATGATTTCTCTCAATTGAGCAAAGGTTTAAGAAAGGTAAGAAAGCAAAGCAGACGTATGCCATAATGCAGTTATTACTAGCATCTGCCAAGAACAGTAAGAAGGCCAGGGTGGCTGTAGCAAAGTAAGAGAGGGAAAGAGTGATAGGAGACAAAAGGGGAGTAAAGTGATGTTACCTGACTTTGTGTTTAAAATCTTATTCTGATCATGATGTTAGGATGGACTAAAAGTGGCAAAGTAGAATTAGGGAGATTAGGAGAATTTTGTAATAACCCAGCAAAGATTTGATAGTGGATTGGAAAAGAGTAAACTCCTATTGCTGAAAAAAGCATCTATGGTCAGTATATATATGTTAAATGAACCAATGAGTAAATTCCTTGCAAATATCCAGTTTTCCAAGTCTAGAGAAATATATATCTGGCATATGATATGTTAGCTTCAGAAAATTTTAATTGTATACACCAAATAGATAATACATGTTTAAACAACCCATAAACAGAATGGCATTAAGCACTATGTGTGTGTAGTTTTGAATGGAAGATAAAAGAAGATAAAGCCCTTATTCTCAGGAGGTTTACAGTTTTGTATTAAAGAGTTAAGACACCATATGAAGATGCTACAAGAAATCTACAGACCAATCTGTTTAATGAACTTAGATGCTAAAATCTTCAACAAAATACTTTCTAACAGTATTCAACAGCACATCAAATAAATTATTCACCATAATCAAATGGGTTTTATCCCAGGTATACAAGGATGGTTCAACATAAGAAAATCAACCAATGAAATATACCGTATTAACAGATCAAAAGAAAAAAGTCACATGGTCATCTCTATTGATGCAGAAAAAGCATTTCAAAAGATACAGCATCCTTTCTTGCTGTATATAGGAATGGAAGGAAACTTCTTCAACACGATAAAGGGTATATATGAAAAACCCACTGCTGACATTATAGTCAATGGTAAAATGCTAAAGGCTTTCCCTCTAAGATCTAGGACAAGACAACAATGCCCAGTGCCACCACTCTTATTTAATATTGTATTAGAAGTACTTGCTCAAGCACTTAGGCAAGAAAAAGAATCCAAATTGGAATGGAAGAAGTAAAACTTTCACTATTTTCAGATGAAATGATCCTATACACAGATAGCCCCCAAAAATATACAACAAAGCTTTTAGAGCTGATAAACAAGTTAGGTAAAGTGGCAGGATATAAGATCAACACACAAAAATCAGTAGCATTCCTGTACACTAATAATGAGCAATCAGAGGAAGAAATCAAGAAAAAATTCCATTTACAATAGCAATTAAAACAATTATCTAGGAATAAACTTAGCTAAGGATGTAAAGGACTTGTACACAGAAAACTACACAACATTGTTAAAGGAAATAAAAAAATACCTAAATAAATGGAGGAATATTCCATGTTCATGGATTGGAAGACAAAATATCATTAAAATGTCTATCCTACACAAACTGATTTACATAGTTAACACAATCCCCATAAAAATTACAATAGCATTTTTTACGGAATGGGAAAAGCCAATTACGGAATTTATTTGGAAGGTCAAGGGGCCTGAATGGCCAAAAACATATTGAAAAACAAAAATAATTTTGGAGGAATAATGTTACTTGACTTTAAATCATACTACAAAGCTACTGTGGTCAAAACTGCATAGTATTGGCAGAAGCATAGACATAATGACAAATGGAACTGATTTGAGAGTGCAGATATAGACCCATGAAAATATGGCTAATATTCGACAACGCCATGAAGCCCACTCAACTGGGACAGAATAATCTCTTCAAATAATGGTGCTGGGAGAACTGGATAGCCATATCCAAAAGAGTGAGAGAAGATCACCATCTCACACCCCATACAAAAATTAACTCAAGATGGATCAAAGACTTAAATATAAGTGCCAAGACCATTAAGCTCCTAGAAGATAATGTAGGGAGGCATTTATGAGATCTGATAGTAGGAAATGGTTTCATATACTTTACACCCAAAGCATGAGCAATGAAAGAAAAATTAGATAAATGGGACCTCCTCAAAATTAAAAGCTTTTGTGCTTCAAAGAAGTTTGTGAAGAAAGTGAAAAGGCAGCCTACTCAAAGGGAGAAAATACTTGGGAACCACTAATCTGATAAGTATCTAATGTCCTGTATATATAAAGGAAGCCTACACCTTGAATATATAAAGCCAAACAACCCATTTGAAAAATGGGCAAGAGATTTGAATAGACACTTTTCCAAAGAGGAAATACAAATGGCTGAAAAGCACATGAAAAGATGCTCATCATTACTAGCTATTACGGAAATGCTAATCAAAACTACCATGAGATATAATCTTACCCCTGTTAGACTGGTTTCTATTTAAAAAAAACAACACAGAAAACTACAAGTGTTGGAAAAGATGTTGAGGAGTGAGAACACTCATCCACTGCAGGTGGGAAGGTAAAATGGTGCAGCCATTATGGAGGATGGTTTAGCAGTTCCTCAGTTAGCTAACTATAGAATTGCCATATGATCCAGCAATCCCACTACTAGGTATATGCCCAGAAGAACTGAAAGCAGGGACATGAACAGATATATGCACACCAGTGTTCATAGCGGTATTATTCACTATTGCCAAAAGTTGGAAGCAACCCAAGTATCCCTCAACAGATGAATGGATAAGCAAAATGTGGTATACAAGCAATGAAATATTACTCATCTTTAAGAAGGAATGAAGTTTTGCCACACACCAACATGGATGAATCTTGAAGACCTTATGTTGAGTGAAGTAAGTGAGTTTCTAAAGGCCAAATATTGTGTGACCTTACTGATATGACATAAGCATATTGAATAGACTTCCAGAGTCTGGAAGATAGGTCACCAGGAGACAGAGAGTAGGGAGTGGTGAACCTATGCTCAATCTGGACAGAATCTATGATTAGGTGGAATGGGGTGATTTGGCAGCAGATGGGGGTGATGGTGGTGCAGGGATGTAAGTTGGATTGATGGTGCTTGAGTGTGAGGTTGAGCAGGGTTGTGGGGATGGGTTGGGTGATCCATGGAACTTGGGAAAAGGCTGGAGGAAGGAACAGGTGAACTCTGGGGAGGTGGAGGTCAGTGGTTGAAAATACAATTGTGGGTATTTTCTTTTGGCAGATATGGCAGGGGAGGGTCACTGGTGCAGGGTGTTGGTAGTGGGGGCATGTGTGAGAAAGGATGAACCTGGGTCATGCTTCTATGCAATTTGAATGTGTTCATGTTCTCATAGGGTGTTATTTCAGTGGGTGGAGACCCACACAATAAACAATAGAATATTAAGCTCCTATCCTGAGGAGTCCTGCTACATTCTCAAATAGAGGGGCAAGAATCTCTCAAGTACATAAGCAGTGCCTGACAAAAGAAAACAGACCAATATGTCAAGCCCTCAATATTAACGCATGTAGCTATGAACCTTATTCTTGTAAAATTGAAACTTAGCCTAATAATAACTATTGCCTAAGAGTTACCTCTTGAAAAACTCCTTGTTATTCAAATGTGGCCTCTCTCTAAGCCAATCTCAGCAAATAAATGTACTGCCTTCCCCCCAGCAAGGGACATGACTCCCAGGGATGAGCATCCCTGGCACCAAGGGATTAATAACAAGCACCAACCAGTGGTACAGTTGGAAAAAGATCTTGACAAAAAGGGCGAAACATAAAACACAAGAGTTTTTACAGCTGAGATTTCAAAATGAACTGGGTGGTCATTCCAGAGTTTACACCTATGCTTATCTCAGGCAGATCTCACTAACTGCCATTGTGAACAAAGCCTCCAAAGGGGTGCTCCTGAGGGCTCTAGAGCCATCTGGAGACTATAGGCAAGGCACACAATCCCTTGAAATCAGCATGCTGTTGGTGGGCCTTACCTTGAAATATATGACAACCTATTTCCCCAATTTAACAGTTATACTCATTTATAATTTCCCTACACATGATTCTTCTACCCCTTTTATTTAAGTCTATAATTAGCACTATACCCATTAAATACATGCCTCAGAGACTTAAATCTTCAGTCTGTTCATATGCTGGTTGAGTCCTGAATCTCAGAAGAGTTGCAGCCAACGCCTACTCTCCAGATCACTGGACTCACCCAGGACTACTAATAAAAGGATGATGATGGTCAACCCCCATCCCAAAATACAGAATATCTACAACTGCAAGCAGAACAGTTCCTTCCATCTTTCCCATAAGATCTAAACCCCTCTCCATCTGCAGCAAAGGGGCCATCACCACCCCAAAATCCTCAGCGTTGAAGAATGATCACACATAAGGGGGGAATGCAATCATGGACAAAGTAAACATATAAATATTGTAGTAATGGAAGAACATGTAACATTTTTATAAAGATAGAGGATTCTGAGGGGAGGAGAAGGGAAGAATAAGTGGAACATAGGGCGTTTTTAAGATGTTGGAATTAAGTGTAAACCACAATGTAAACTATAGACCTTGGTTAGTAGCAATGCTTCAATACTTATCAGTTGTAACAAAGGTACCACACAATTGTAAGATGTTATTAATAGGGGAAGATGGGAGGGGGTATGGGGTATATGGGAATCCCTTATACTTTTAGTGTAACTTTTCTGTAATCCAAAACTTCTTTAAAAATAAAGTTAAAAAAAAAAAGAGTTAAGGTATAATCACAAAACCACATAGGCAGGGATTGTGGGAAGACAGCAGAGTTGGGAGCTCCTATATCAGTTCTTCTACTTAAAAACTATTAAAGAGGTGGGAACAGTCTGAAACAACTAATTTGTACAGTATCCAAGGAAGAGCAGGAGGAAAAGGCTGATAAATTATGGTAAGGAACAATAAATTGTTCTCTCCACGTGGCGGCTACTGGTGCCCATTACCCACTATTGTGGCAGGCCACTGTGGGGTCCAGCCCCTCATTAGATTGCTAGTAACAGAAAGGGACTTAAAAATCCTCTTCCCCAAGACTAGGGGTGGGCATGGCTGATGACTCTTCATGTCTTTTGATTAGCGACTTTGGATCACTCATAGCCTGGCTTTCAGGGTGGCCATTGTTTCAGCCCACCCTGGACAAAAGATGTGGCTGAGGAAACTTAAAAGATGCCACACTTCCTCAGGGCTGCAGGGCAATAGTTAGTTGAAGGGCTGCATTTGCAGAGCAGGCCATATAATTTCAGGTTTGTGGAGCCATGGTTCTGTGAAATATCAGTAAAATTGATAAACATTTAGCTAGACTGACAAGGAATAAAAGAGCAAGGTTACAAATAACTAAAATCAGAAATGAAAAGGGAACATTACTGCTGATCCTGCTGAAATAAAAAGGATTACAAGAGGATACTATGATCAACTGTATGCCAATTAATTAGATAGGCTTGATGAAACGGTCAAATTCTTAGAAACACACAAGCCACCGTCATTGCCTCAAGAAGAAATAGATCTCAACAAATCAGTTACTAGTAAAGAGATTGAATCAGTAATCAAAAACCTCCCCTCCAAAAAGCCCAGGACCAGATGGTTTCACAGGGAAATTCTACCAAATATTCCAAGAAGACTTAATTCCAATTCTGCTCAAACTTCCAAAAAATTGAAGAGGCAAGTACACTCATTAATTCATTCTAAAAGGCTAACATCACCCCCTTACCAAAGCCAGACACAGATATCACAAGAAAAAGAAACCACAGACCAATATCTTTTAAGAATACAGGTGTAAAAATCCTCAACAAAATACTAGCAAACTCAATCCAACACTATATTAAAAGAATTATAGACCATGATCAAGTGGTATTTATCCCTGTTATGCAAAGTTGGGTCAACATAAGAAAATCAATTAATATAATACACCATATTAACACAATGAAGGAAAAAAAACCACATGATCATCCCAATTAATGCAGAAAAATAAATTTGAAAAAATACAGCACCACTTCTTGATAAAAACTGGTGGAATGCTAGGAATAGAAGGATATTTTCTCAGCATGATAAAGGGCCTATATGAAAAGCTCACAGATAAAATCTGACTTATGGTGAAATACTAAAAGCTTTCCCTCTGAGATCAGGAACAGGACAAGGATGCTGTTTTGTTTGCTACAGGATCCTGATGCAAAATACTGTAAATGGATTGGTTTTTATAATGGGAATTTATTAGAGTAAATCTTACAGTTCTGAGGCTGTGAAAATGTCCAAATCGATGCATCATCAGAGATGCTGTCTCAGCAAAAGTTGACTGCTGGTGATCCTGGACTCCTGCCATGGAGAAAGGCAAAATGGTGGCAAGTTTCCGCTGTTTCCTCCAGGCTCACTTTCTCCCTAAGCTCAGCTGTGAGGGATCAGGCATATGGCTCATCTCTCCTGAGGCCTCATCCCTTCAGCTTTGGGTTGCTCTGCTGATTGCAGCCTATCCTACAAAGGCTATGCAGCCTTTCTCTCAGCCTCTCAGGGTCTCTCTGTCTTTCTGTGATATAGGCAATTCTGGAGTCCATTTTCACGTCGCCACCCTCAACGCCACTGGAGAAACTTGTGTGCTCGTTACCATCCTTCCCCGCATTTACTTCCACACTAACGATCAGTTCTTTGAATCCTGGCAGCATCACCTACTTCCAGTCTATGTACAGAAGCGCGAGGTCATCACTGCGATAACTATTGCTT
>JAQZBX010051792.1:0-19287 GCA_029593785.1 Cabassous unicinctus | reverse complement strand
CGTTTACCATATGAGAGGCCCTGGGTTCGCTTCCCGGGGCCTCCTTGTGAGGGCAGGCCGGCTCTCGCCGCCGTGGGCTGATGCGGCAAGACCTCACAGCAAGGGGGAGATAAGCAGACACAGAGAAGACACGCAGCGAATGGACACAGCAGCACAAGCAGCAAGGGGGGGGATAAATAAAATAAAATAAATAAATCTTTAAAAAATAAATAAATAAATAAACAACAAACCAGAGAGAAATAGTCAAAAGCTCAGGGATTAAAGATGCTAAAACCTCCATGGGGGTGAAGAGGGGAATCAGATGAAAGCAAAGAATGATCTGCATCCACACGAGTGGCAGCGGACGCTCTAAACGAAGGTTATCGCCACCTAGAATTCTGCCAGGTCGGAAGGCAACCCAGAATCATTTAGACACGCCGGGACTCAGCCATTTTATCTCCCCTGCACCCTTTCTGAAAGTACTTCAGAGGAGGAAGACGTGGCTGGAGGGTGACACCGAGCTCAGGTCTCCCACAGACGGACAAAAGGACACGAGAACAGCGCCGACAGGGAGCACAGAGAGGACAGATGAGAAAGGGCCCGCGTTTCTGGGACAGGAGAGCATGGCACTCAGTCTGCTCTCAAGAATGGAAAGGTAATTGGAGACAGGAAAAAACGAAAACAGAAGAAATCGAGGTGTCAATGAAGAAAGCCACAAAGCAGCATGACGGGAGCAGCCAACCGAGGGTCCGGGCCGGAACCGGGAGGACACCCAGGGCCCCCACCCGCCCCCAGCAGCACTGCTCACTGGTTCTTAACTTTCAGAATCAACTGTGGACAAGCGTGGAAGACCAGCCCTGCGGAAAGAACAAAAGTCACGTGTCTTCAGAAGTGCAGGAATCGCTGGCAGAAGCTGCAAGGTGGAAGGGGGAGGCGGAGTGGAGAGGAAAGCTGGGGAAACGCAGAGGAGGGAGGAGCTGTTTGAAAACCGATGGAACAAGAGAGCGAAGCTTCAGAGAGATTCATGGATGTTTCTAAAGCAAAAATAAAAGAACCAAAATTTGTGATGAAACTATCAAAAATGGACAGGTAGAAAGGGAAGTGGGGCATGAGGCACGGAGCTTCGCGGGAGAAAGTCAGCTGGTTACCTTGGACTTGGACAGAATAACCAGTGATATAAGGATACTAAATACGCACCTGGCAGTACCCAACGGAAGAGCTGAAACGAGGAAAAGTTCATAGAGGATGCTTTAGGGGAGCAGGGCTGGGCTGGAGAGAACGGGGCCTGTGAACCCCTGAAAGCTTGCTTTGAGGAAACAAGCAAACACGCAGGTACCAGGGCAATTTACAGGTGAGAAACCGCCACACGTGGCGGCGAGAGCAGACAGGGCTGTGAGCCCTGCCGGTCAGGCAGGAGAAGCTTCTAGCCAATTCACAGAGGCTAACGGGGACGTTGGGCTGGATGGCAGCCGTTTCTTCACCGATACCTCGCAGCCTCCGGCGGCAGCGCTGCCTTTGTGGCAGAACACTGAAATGACAATGAAGCCGACGTGGACCTCGTTTTCCTAGGGGAGCCTTGCTCTGAGAGGCAGAGAAACCCACCGTGCCTTTCTCCCCCGCCTGAAGAGCCGCAGCGCCCCCAGTCCCTTCTGTCCTGCGCAGCCCCCGGGTTAAACCGCGTGGGGAGATGGCCAGGCTCTCCCCCAAACCAGGGGCCGCACGCTCCGCCGCTCCCCCCGCCGCCATCCCCGGCCCGAGCCCCCAAGCCTAAGGACCCCCTTCTGCGCCGCTCAGAGACCCCCGGCCCCGCCGCCCCTTTCCAGGGTTCCAGCTTAAGGAAGGGGTCACGGGGCCACCGAGTCGGCGGCAGAGGCACAGCCACCAGGGGGCGCTATTCATCTAGCCCGCCCGTCTGAGCGGCGGGGCGCACACAAAGGAGGCGGCCTTAAAGGGGCCGCGGCCTCCTGCCCAGCAAGGCGGTCTTGCCCGGAACCAGGAAACACGGCTCCTGCCCAGTCCCGCCCTCCTCCGACGCCACAGGCAGATCCCGAGATACGCCACGAAAAAGCCATTCTTCCGACACCGCCGGCCAGGGTGGACCACAGGCACGGCCCCGTGGGGGAGGGGAAGTCGGTGTTCCAGGCGCACAGGCGCCAAGACGCTGCGTCTGAGCTCACCCGGCTACCACCGCGCTTTAAAGTAAACCCTTTTCCTTATTCTCTCTACCACAATCATTAGCTGTTTTCATCCTTCTTACAGCCCCTGCCTTTCTTGCTGGGAGTTTAGCCCATGGTGCTGTCAATAGAGACAAAGGGTCCAAATTTAAACATGCACAGCAGGAAACGTTTAAAAACGGAATTAAGAAGCAAGCCTGAATTTTGTCAAAAAGGTGAAAAGGCAGCCAACTCAATGGGAAAAAATATTTGGAAATCACTTATCTGATAAGGGTTTAATATCCAGGATATATAAAGAGATGTTACAACTCAACAATAAAAAGACAAACGTCCCAATTAAAAAACAGGCAAAAGACTTGAATAGACATTTCTCCAAAGAAGAAAAACAAATGGCAAAAAAATACATGAAGAAACGCTCAACATTACTCATGATTAGGGAAATGCAAATCAAAACTACAATGAGATATCATTTCCCACCTATCAGAATGGCCACTATTAAAAAGACAGAGAACTACAAGTGTTGGAGAGATGTGGAGAGATAGGCACACTTCTTCACTGTTGGTGGGAATGCAGAATGGTACAGCCACTATGGAGGATTGTTTGGCAGTTCCTAAAGAAGTTGAATATAGACTTGCCACGTGACCTGGCAATACCACTACTAGGTATATTCCCAGAAGAAATGAGACCAGTGACAAGAACAGACTTCTGCACACCGATGTTCATAGCAACATTATTCACCATTGCCAAAAGTTGGAAACAACCCAGGTGTCCATCAACAGACGAATGGATAAACAAACTGTGGTCTATTCACACAATGGAATACCATGCAGCTATAAGAAGAAATGAAGTCGTAAAGCATATGACAACAGGGATGAACGTGGAGGACATTATGTTGAGCAAAGCAAGCCAGACACAAAAGGACAAATACTGTATGATTGCATTACTGTGAACCAAATATATTGTGTAACATATTGTATGATTAAAAAAAAAAAATTATATGTATCCAGTACATTTAATTGAGAAATGTATACATTCATTCATGTTTTTACTTTTTAGTTTTTAATTGTTTATATTTTCAATTATTAAATGTACAAAATAAAGTAAAAACAAAAAAGAGATCATAAACCTAAATATAAGAGCTAAAACTATGAAACTCATAGAAAAAACCTTGGGAAAAAACCTTCATGACCTTGGATTAGGCAGAGCTCTTAGATACATCAAAACACAAGCAATAAAACAAACAGCAGCAACAAAAATGCATCTCATCAAAATCAAAGATTTCTGTGCTACAAATGATACCATCAAGAAAAGTAAAGACAATCCTTGGAATGGAAGAAAATATGTACAAATCATATATATCTGATAAGGGAATTGCATCTAAAATATTTTACAGAACTCTTGCAACTCAATAATAAAATGACAACCCAATTTAAAAGTGGGCAAAGGATCTGAATACACATTTCTCCAAAGATATCCAGATGGCTAATATGCACATGAAAAGATGCTCAACATCTTTGCTTGGTGATTGACTGCTAAATAGGTACAGGGTTGGTTTTTTTGTTTGTTTTTTTAAGCAGGGACAAAAATGTTCTAAAATTAGATTGTGGTGATATTTGCACAATACTCTTTGAATATACCAAAAATCACTGAATTGTATACTTTAAATAGGTGAATTTCATGGCACATGAATTCTCTCTCAATAAAGCTGTTTAAAAAATAAAAAAAAAATTTTAAAAAAGCAGCAAGCCTGAGAGCCCCCCGGAAAGCTGAAAGGCCTTGCTTTCCTCTCATTCCTAGAGGGACATAGAGACATCGAGCCCGTTTCCACCGGCCAAAGCCTCCCCTCAAGCCCTGATTCTCCTTTACTTCCAAACACACTTTAGGGGTGGCCCCCAGCCCTTCCGGGGGGATGCCCTCCTGCTGAACAATGCCAACCTCCCTTACCGACTTGGAACGTTTACAAAAAGGGAAAACCCAGGCGCACACAGACCTAGGAACGCAAGCTCCCGCCCCGGCTCACGCAGCAGCAGTGGTCAAGTACACCACACCACACTTTTCTGTGCCCTCTCCAACACTTACAGGCTTCAGCCGGGAACAACTGGCTACGTATAAGCAGCGATTTGGGTTTCAAGAGTGCAAGTCTGGGAAATCACCCACTTGGGCAAAGGCAGGGTTTCTCCAAGGAAGAAGCTTAAACCCCAAGGCAGAGAGATCACAAGTGCCACGGGGTATAGGACTGCCAATGGCAGGGGGTGGCGGCCGGTTCCACGCACCCAGCCCTTCCTCGCCACAGCCTGCCGTGGGGGCCTACCGGTTAGACCTGCAGAGGGCCTTCACCTCACCGTGAACCGCCTTGTGGACCTAAGGCACCTTGTCTCCCAGGAAATCTCAGTGACTTTTAACTCGAAAAACTTCAAAACACTAGACAGAACGCAGCCTTTGGAGACACGCAAACACTGGGCAAACACTAACCTTCTCCGGACCTCAGTTTCGGTCACCTGTGTGGTGGAACTATCGCCTCTACCGTTAGCACTGCTGGGGAATCCAGTGAAGGAAAGGGGGAATCCCTGGCACAAGGAGGTGCCAAGTTTCTTTATCCGTACATCTAATTAACCTTTTATTGTTTCCTTCCAACTGTGTTATCATTGACTCAGTCATCACACATTTATCACTGGCCTACTAGGTAGAAGGCAGTGAGGATTCAACACTGAAGAAGACAGATCTGGCCCCTTCCTGTAGGAGCCAAGAGTCCACAGGAAATGTCTACGAACACACCAACAATCTCAAGACAGTGTGCACAACGCATGCTGTGCAGGTCCACAGCAGGGGCCACCAAACCCCAACTTTAGGCATCAATTGAGGGACTGCTACTCTATATGGATGCTGGGTCCTATCCCATCCCCACTTAGCAGCTGTGGGACCTTGGGCAAGGTACTTAATCTATCTGTGCTTCAAGGCAAACAGTAAGAGGCTGCTTCCTGAGCAGAATGCTCTTTAAGAGGGATGATGACATGGGGAGCAGATACAGCTCTGGTTGAGCACCTGCTTCCCATGTACGAGGTCCTGGGTTCGATCCCTGGGACCTCCTAAAAATAAATAAATAAATAAATAAAAAATAAACATAAAAAATAAAAAGGATGACAACTTTATATTGTAGCAGGAAAATACAAATAACTGAATAACATGAAATCTGGCAAATTAAAGAAGAGAGAGCTACAGGGCCTGGCTAAGAATTGCAGCTAAAGCAGCATACAAGAAAAAGCAGCCAAGGATTCAAAGATAAAATTCTTGCAGCTCATTACTACAATCAGAGAATGGGTTGCGTTAGAGGAATTTTTCTCCCCTCACTGAGAAAATTTTCAACTTCCACAAAACTCAATTCCATGCTGACATTAGAAAACATGGGGTCTGATTTTCTAAAACAGGGATAAGAACACAACTAAAATTCAGGGTCTCTTTCAGGTAAAAGGCAACAGAAGAAAAAAATACATGTAAGTAAAAGTTGTAATAGTGAAGGTGGCTGGCCCCCAGGTGAGCAGTTCTCGGGGTCACTGTGGGGATGAAAGAAGGGAAGGACTAGCAAAGGGCTGGGCCCGAAGCCCGTGACCTACGCACTCACAGCGAGTCCTCTTCCTCTAAGTCGAAACCATAGTAAACCTAAGATGCAACACCAACATCCTGATCTCACGACTCAACGTCCCCGCGTGAAGCACCTGCAGCCCGAGAGACTGCGCAAGAGCTTCCTCTCCCAGGACCGCAGGGGTTGGCGCCGCGGCAGCTGGCAGACGGCGACCTCAGCGCAGGGTGCGAGTGGGCAGCCCGCACTCTGCCGTGCCCGTGGGGGCTGCTCTAGTGGGAGTCCCTGCAGGGAAGCGCATTGAAGGTTTCCTGCCGCACTCTGCTCTTCTAAGGAAGCCCTGGCTCCTGTCCTCAGTCTAGAGACCCTCGCTAACAACTCGCCTGACCGCTGCGGCCGCATCGACCCCGACACACGCTGCCCCCTTGTGCCGCTTCCACTCACTCCAGGGGCTCTTAACCACGGGCCATGGGTTTCAGGGGGTCCGGGAGCTTGAGCTGAAAAAAAAATCACCTTTTAATCTTTATTTTCTCTGACCTCTAGCTGAGATCTAGCACTGCCTTCACTTATGAATGCATGCAATCAATTACATTTCGTATCACATTACAATTGTTCATATCTCAAAAAATCACGTACACTCATCCATACTTCGAAATTACAGTAGTTGCTGGACCTGAGGCTAGCTTCATTCTGAGAGGGGTCCGTGGTTTTCACCTGACTGGCAAAGGGGTCCGTGGAACAAGAAAGGTTAAGAAGCCCTGACCTACTGGGTCTGTAACCTTGGGCGAATCAGGGCCTCGCCCCAAGCTTGGAAGGGGATGTCAGCGCCCCACCCTTCTCAAACCAGAGCATGTGGGCAAGAGCCACAAGCTACCTTACAGAAGGAAGGGATTTTATCATGTCACACAGGGAAAAGAATTCACACGGTTTCTCTCATAAAGCTTAGGATTCAACAACTTAGTTTGCAAAATGTTATGATTTAACCACCCAACCAAAGGGAAATCGGGTCATATTTGAAGGTAAGTTTAAGAAACTAAGTTATAAAATTTTATCCTAAAAGTTTGGTTTAGCAAAACAAAGTTAACAATCGGCTTTCAATAAAAGCTAAGGACTAGAAAAGTCAGTTAAAGAACCCTAACCTTTTCTAGAACCTACCAGTGATGATCTGATCGCAGCAGCTCTCTAGCACTCGCACTTCCAGGCAGGGCCCCGAGTGCTGATTCTGAAAAGGTCCTGGAACCCAGGTAGGAGCTGGAGCCAGCCCAGGGAGGAAGAGCCGCGTCCACCACTGGCCTCGAGGACAGCAGCAGAAGCCGGCGCTCCCGCGGCAGCCTGTGACTCCCTAGCCCACCACCCAGCACAGCACCACCGTGGGCCCCCTCCGGCCCCTCGCCCCGTGCCAGGCGGCAGCGGCTCCTGAGGACGCGGCTGGCAGGCGCTGTCAACGGCACAGCTGTGCCCACACCCCAGCCGCATCCAAAACAGAGGCTGGGGGAGGGAGTGCTAAGAAGTCAGCTCTCACCGTCATTCCTAAGATCTATTTGAGTCCAAGACCTTTGTAAGTCCCTGAAAAAAAATAAATTTTTTTTGCACACTTAACCTTTCTCCCTCCGTCTTAGAGCTGGAATAGGCTCCTCGGATCAAATTAGATGTACAGTTACACCTCCCTTCCTCTGGGTATTGCGGGGAGAGGGCCACCCACGCGCGGGAAACGTTCCAAAGCCCTTAGTGGGTAAAGTGGGACCCTGGGGAGGGCAGAGGGCGGAGAGGATCGCCCTGAACGCGCCCTTCTGCTTTCCGCCAGCCCACTTCCAGCTCACCAAGGCAGGAGCTCGTCCCCACGCGCCAGGCCTGGCGCTGCGAAGGCTCGTACCCCTTCCAGAAGGCTGCGGGAAATGCCGGCGGGGCAAGGCAGGGGCGGCGAGACCGCCCGCTGCACAGCG
Source organism: Cabassous unicinctus (assembly GCA_029593785.1). Taxonomy (NCBI): domain Eukaryota; kingdom Metazoa; phylum Chordata; class Mammalia; order Cingulata; family Chlamyphoridae; genus Cabassous; species Cabassous unicinctus. Next base: position 11,614 of record JAQZBX010051792.1, on the reverse strand, counting down.
GCCCCTGCGGCGCTCAGGGTGCGGGCGCCGAGCTGGGGGGACCCGCAACCGCCCTCCACCGCGGCCGCTTACCCGGGGCGCGTCCCCTCTCCACCGCCCCGGCGTCCTGGGGGCCCGGGCGGCGGCATCAACGCCGCGGCGGCGGGGGGCACTCCTCACAGGCCACGCTGGGTGCGTGCGGGGCGCGCACGGCCCCGGCTCCCGGCCGCTCCCGCAGCCCCGCGCGGAGGGAGAGAAGCGGCGGAGCCAGCATGTGTGCCCGCACGGCGAGGAGAGGAGAGGCGGCTCCGGAGGCAGCAAGCCGGGCCCACGAGCGCGGGTGGAGGGGGCCGGTCCTGGCGGAGGCTGGCGGGGGGCGCGGCGCTGGGGGGCCTCGCTGCCGCGGGCGGTGCGTGCGCCTCGCAGGCTTCTTTCCCTGAACGCGGCGGCTGCCTGGGGGAGGGGGATGCCCGAGGCTGCGCCCGCCTGTCCTCCCGGGGGCAGGCACTGGTGGCGCGCGGGCGCCAGCCTCCTGGAGCTGCCCCTCCCGACCGAATGCGCAGAAAGGCGGGCAGGCTGCGCCCGGGCACTGGGCCACGTCCGCGGGCGGCTCTGCACCGGGCCGGCAGGCAGAGCTGGCTCCAGAGCACCACGCGGGGTCGGGGAGCCTGGGGGTCGGGGAGCAGGCTCCGGCAGGCCACTGCCCTGCAGCCCCAAGGGGATGCTCCGGCCGTGTCACCAGGAAGGACTGGCCCGGCACTGCGTCCCCGTGCCGGCCGCGGTCTCCCTGGCTGGAGCAGGTTTATGCCTTATCAGCGGCTGCAATGCCGCCTTCCAGGAGATTGTCAGGACGAGCTCAGCAAGACCGTCTTGGGAATGATAAAAAAGATGGCAGACGCTTTCAAGCTTCGGAGGCGTGAAAATCACTGAGGACATTTGTCAGACACACAGATTTGGACCCCAGACCCAAAGACATGAATCCCATGGGGGGTGGGAGGGCGACAACCCATGTTAAAGCAGGACACAAGGTGGCTGTGGGCAGCTGGTCTGCAGACCACACTGGAAACACTGCCTTAGGCTACCAGGGGAGAGACACAGGGTATTAAAAACAAGTACAAAAAAAAATTTTCATATATACACACACACAAAAAAAAAAATGACAAAAGAAAAGTTCAAGACCAGCAAGGAGAACAAAGGGAAAAATCATTACAACTAGATCAGGGTTTCTCAACCCCCAGTACCACTGACACTTTGGGCCGGACCATTCTTTGTTACTGGGGCTGTCCTGTGCATTGTAGATGCCAGCAGCACCCCTACCTACTGCCAGCTGTGACAACCAAAAAAGGCTGCAGCCGTGGCCAATGTGCCCTGGGCAGGGGGCTAAATGCCCTGGTGGAAAAGCACTGCTCTAGATAAGCAACCAAGGGGGAACGGAAGCGTGAAAGCAGACGGCACCCCCACTTCCAGGCGCCTCCTGCTGGACGGCAACGCCCCCACACCGATGAGCTTGCCACGGATACTGAGGCAGCCCGGGGCTCCTGCCATGGCATTTCTCCTCGGCTGCTCCAGCCTGGCTTGGGGGTGCAGACAGACTTCCTCCCCTGATGGGGTCTCCCTCCCTGACTCAGGCTCTGGCTCCGCTTGCCAACCTCTATCTTTCAAGAAACTACAATAATGTGAACAATTTTTAGCGTCAAGACAGAACTGATATTAAAAATTTATACCACATCTATGGAAAATAAATCCTAAAATTATTTATGAAGTATCTGTTTCATAAGCTGCAGGAGAATGCATGTTTTCAACAACGATGTGATCTGTGCGCCCCAATTCAATGCCCTGTGGCTGCGGTCACCTCCTCCCAGGTCGCCTCCTGTCCCTGCAGGGTCCCTCTCCCCAGGTCCCCCAGAGCACCCGTTCCCAATTCTCACATCCGCTGAGACCCACCCGATCACGCGAGCCACACTCCTCTCTCAGTTTTACACGTTTTAACTGACACCTGAAGACCCCCCAACACCTGCTGTGGCCTCGGGTTTGCTTCTACCACGCAACTGGCCATCTGGTTACGCGCCGTCACGCTCCTCAGGGACTCTGCACATGACGTCGAGCGCTCTGTTTTAGTAAGTGTCTTACACCGTCAACAGTCTGAGTGTGTTCCACAGTCCTAAGAGCTACAGCGCTCTTTTTTTATTTTTTTGAGGCAAGAGATCACTGGTTTATACACACACACAAACACACACACTGGTGCTCCAGGGACTTAAAGATGGCAGCAGGTGAATGCTGATCTGCCACTTCCCACATGAGGCCCAGTCCTGACCTGCAGGGGCAACTCTGGCTCCACCTCTAGCATCACCAGCTACTGCTAAGCAGACCGAGTGGGATCAGCAGCTGGGGCTTGCAGTGTGGGAACCTGGGCAGGCTTCAGCTTTAATCCAGGCAGGAGGCAGCTGGTGGCACAGAGTGGATTCTAGCACAAACAATATAGTGTGAGGGAGAGAGCAGCCAAGCTAGAGAAAAATGCAACAGATCAAAAAGTCTGCAGGGTATCAGGGAAATGCAAATCAAACCACAATGAGATACCACTTCACCCCCACTAGAATGGCTGCTATGGAAAGGAATGGAGAAACAGGAACACTCACTGCGGGTGGGAATGCAAAATGGTGCAGCTGCTATGGAAGGCAGTTTGGTGGTTCCTCGGAATTACCATATAATCCGGCAATCCCACTTCTAGGTATATCCCCAAAAGAACTGAAAGCAGGGACTCAAACAGACTTTTGCACACTGATGTTCATGGCGGTGTTATTCACAACTGCCAAAAGGTGGAAGCAATTAAAGTGTCCATCAGGGAAGCAGACATGGCTCAAGCAATCGAGCTCCCACCAGCAAATGGGGGGATCCCTGGTTCGATTCCCAGTGCCTCCTAAAGAAGACAGCGAGCTGGCGGGACGGGTAGGCGCGGCGGGCTGACACAACAAGATAAAGCAACAAGAGACACAAGAAGAAAAACCCATAATGAGAGACACAACAAAAGCAGGGAGCGGAGGTTCCCAGTGCCTCCTAAAGAAGACGAAAGAAGACGAGCAAGACAGCGAGCTGATGCAACATGATGAGACAACAAGAGGCACAAGAAGAGAAAGCATGAGAGACACAACCAAGCGGCGAATGGAGGTGGCTCAAGCAATTAGGCACCTCCCTCCCACATCAGAGGCCCCAGGTTCGATTCCCGGTGCCTCCTAAAGAAACAAGGAAGATGAACAGACACAGCAAGTGCAAACAATGAGGGGGTGGGAGAATTAAATAAAATAAATCTTTAAAAATAAATAAAGTGTCCATCAACTGATGAACAAAATGCTGTGCATACACACAATGGAGTATTATTCAGCATTAAAAAGGAATGAAGTCCTGATACATGTGGCCACATGGATGAACCTTGAAGACGTCGTGTTGAGTGAAATAACTAAACACAAAGGACAAATATTGTATGACCTCATGGGTATGAACTAATTAGAATAAGCAAGCTCAGAGGGTCAGCATCTAAACTGCAGGTCAGGGAAGCGGGTGTGGCTCAGTGGATAGAGCCCCCGTTTACCATATGGAAGGCCCGGGTTCGCGTCCCGAGGCCTCCTTGTGAGGGCACGCCGGCCTGAGTGGTGCGGTGGGCTGATGCAGCAACCTCACAGCAGGAAGCGGATGTGGCGCAATGGACAGAGCACCCGTTTACCATATGAGAGGCCCCGGGTTCGCTTCCCGGTGCCTCCTTGTGAGGGCAGGCCGGCTCGCGCGGCGCCGTGGGCTGATGCGGCAAGACCTCACAGCAAGGGGGAGATAAGCAGACACAGAGAAGACACGCAGCGAATGGACACAGCAGCACAAGCAGCAAGGGGGGGATAAATAAAATAAAAAAAATAAATAAATCTTAAAAAAAAAAATAAACTGCAGGTCACCAGGGACCAGAGTGGGGGTGGGGAATGGGGAGTTAATGTTTAAATGTACGGAGTTTCTATCTGGGTGGATTGTAAAGTTTTGGTAATGGATGGTGGTGATGGCAGCACAATATTGTGAAAGTAATTAACAGCAATGAATTATATATGTGAACAGCAATGAATATATAAGGGGAAATTTTAGGTTGCATATATGCTACTAGAATAAAAATTTTAAAAAAACAACACGGACTGTACAACACAATGGCCCCTATTGTAAACGATGGACGACAGTTATTAGGACAATTATAAAAGTGCCCTTTCATGGACTGTAGCAAATGCACCACACTAATGCAAAGTGTTAATCATAAGGCAGCATATAGGAACTCTGTATTTTATGCATGATTTTTCTGTAAATCCACAATTTCTCTAATAAGAAAAAAATGTGCACTGTGGCCCTCCCAATATCTAAAGAAGGCAGATGCTAAAATAAATTACCGCAAAGTAGAGTTTATGGAATCATACCACTGATAATCAGAGAGAGAGGTCATTCACAGAACAGGAATCTCAGGAAATCTACCAACAGAGAAATAAAGCTTAAAAAAAAAAAATGGTTTTCTCAGACCCACGATATGATTTGTCAAACTTTTAAAAAAGTTTACTGCCTATAAACAAGGTACCCCATTCGTTACCTGGAAAATACAAAGATGAGCACGACATGATTTCAGGTCCCAAAGAGCTTATGTCTTAGTATTTCTTCTAAGGAAAATTTTTAAAAAAGAACCAAGCAGCAGGTAAGTATCCAACAAACGGTGCTGGCAAGGTGTGCGGGTCGGGAGGTCGAGAAGCCAGGGCAGCCCGTGTCCAGCAAGACCCCACACAGAGCGGCGTGGGGGAGAGCCAGAGAGGAGGGGCCTTCCAGGCCGGGAGGAGGGGGCGACCACCTGGAGGGGTCTGGGAGAGCAACCTGGGGTCAGGCTGTGGTGGCTCTGAACGTGACACTGAGAAACATGGATTCTACGCTGTCTCTGAGCTGGAGGTGAGATAAAGAGACACACTTTATAAAGTGGGGGGAGGGCAAGGAAAGGAAAGGGGCTGGGAGCTCTTCTGTGGTCGTGAAGGGAAGGACACGAATGCGAGGCATCGGTCCAATGCGTGAGACTCGGGGGCAGAGGTGGGAGTCGAGAAATCAGTGCTCCCTGCCCCTCGTAGCGGGCGCGGACGTCTCCCTCTCCCCAGCACGCTGTCTCAGGCGTGAGGACAGCCGCCAGAGCAGCAGTGACGGGGGGCGACAAGCCAGCAGGGGAACCTGCCTCAGTTACTTGACTCCTTGGACATCTTTGCAGGGGAAAATGAGACTCAAGGAATAAACTGCCCTTCAGCTCATAGCACCTCAAACTTGCTAGCCCACTCTGCCTCTCCACAGCCCTCTGCACATGAGGCAGCCCAGAACCCCCAAATGAACTGGGCCAAAGGCACCTAGCAGCCTCCCTAATAACAAGCTTCTAGGTCAGTCTTAGGAGTCTCCATCTCACGCCCACTTCTGTTTTTTTTTTAAAGATTTATTTTTATTTATTTATCCCCCCCGCTGCTTGTGCTCGCTGTGTCCATTTGCTGTGTGTTTTTTTGTGTCTGCTTGTCTCCCTTTGTTGCGTCATCTTGCTGCGTCAGCTCACCCACCACGCTGCGTGGACCGTCGGCTCACCGCGCCACGCGGGCCGGCTCGCCTTCACCAGGAGGCCCTGGGAATCAAACCCGGGGCCTCCCATATGGTAACCGGGAGCCCAACAACTTGAGCCACATCCGCTTCCCTCACGCCCTTTTGTGTCACATGAAAACTGAGGCCTGGCGATAGCTGTAATTTTACCCCTTTCCTTACACTTAAAAATGCTGCATTATTCTTTAGTGAAAGCTAGAAGCATAAAATGTTTCTTCAGAGAAGCAGAAACTGGTACCTGTTACTGCTCCGAGGCAGACCTGAGCATCTCAGCAGAGCACCAGTGTCTACTCTGACCTCAGGCAGACAAAGCTGGTCCCGCCGCGCGGCGTCAGAACTGCCCCGAGTGCAGGGACGGTCCCGAGAGGAGCCTCGCGGCGCTTCAGGAGGGCGCCGGCCGTCTGAGCACCTGCCTCTCCACTTCTGGCTTAGCAGCAGGCTGCACCCCGGGCACAGCTCAGCTAACCTTTCAGAGGCGCAGGCGGGCGGCGGGAGCTTCTGCCGCAGAATGAGCCCACGCGCAGGGGCTCCTGTGTCCCAGGGCCACCGCTGGCCCGCCCTGACTACTGCGCCCGACTCCCTCCCGGCCTCAGCAGACCACCTGCGCCGGCCAGGACCTGCCTTTTCCTTCCACCAACACTGGCTTCCTAGAACGTTCCAGCTGTTCCTTCCATATCCCTCCTGCCTAACTGGACTCCGGGTCCTGACCACCCACAGCCAGCCGTACCCTTCCTATTCCAGAGGTCACATCAAGCCGCAGGATCACGGGGCAGAGGCTGACCCTTTGCAAAGCGGCAGAAACCAAGACCTCGTTTCTATTCATTTTCTTCACCAGGAGGAAAGAACAGCTCTAACCCTCCGCACACCCCACGAGCATTCCCCGCACACTCCACGAGCGTTCCTCTCTGGAGTGTGCAGGAAACCCTGCAAAATTCAGGCCAGCGCGTCCCCTTCAAAACTTGTCACAGCAGATGGTGATACAGGTTCCTTGCTATGAAGTATGCTTTGTACAATGCCAGACATGCTCCTGCTTAAAAATAAAGCTTAAAGAACTAACCGTTTCTGATTCTGCAAAATACCAACTCAATCCATAAGGACAGAGTGAGAAATATTTATGGGGCTATTAATCTATAGTCATAGAACCTTAGGCTTTCCTACTGACACTTACCTCAACCTAAGCAACCTGCCGCCGTGTGGGAGAATGGGATAATGACCTAAGTACAACCTGAAAGTTCAACATCCTGGTGGAGAAGCACTATACTTAATCCTATTTGGCATATTTCCCTATAAATAATACATCTTATACCTACAACGTTGTCTCAGGGCTTAAATTTTTTTTCACTTCCATTTTTATTTGAACTTTATAACAGAGCCCAACTATGAACTCTGCATGTTTCCTGGCAATGACCTATGCACTGTTACCCCCAGTTTAGAGATGAGCTCAAAGGCTCAGAGAGTATAAATCATCTACCCAAGGTAAGCTGCTAACCAACAGAGCCCACCTCAAGCCCAGGGTCCCTGGCTGGGTCCACAGCTCTCTATTTTCTCTTACTGAAATATACATGCTCACTTCAACGCAGCATTTACTGAGCATCTGCCATCAGCCCCGTCTGTGCCGGAGGCTGAGATGTAAATAGATCCAACCCCTCCTCCACCCAGAACCTCCCTTGTAGAGAAGACCTCGGAGCACGCCTGGACAACCAGGAGGCTGCAACGGGGCGAGCCTTGGGCTAGGGTGGGGAGGGTGCGTGGACCCCCAGTGCTTCCGAGCAGAGAGGATGGCACACACCCAACGAGGGTCGGAGGCCGGCGGCCAGGCCCAGGCTGCCTGACTGAGCAGGCACAGGAAAGAGAACTTGGGGCCACCTGGACGGGCTCCTTCCACACCAAGGAGTCCAGACCCCACTTCACGAGAGGGCTCAAGGGCAAATTAGGGGGCACTAGACGCTAAAGAGAGAACTAAATAGCTGTCAGAACATTACCATCCGTGAAGGAAATGGTGCCCAACTGCTCACACTGGTAAATTCTCATTTACGCACATGACACTGGAATAAAAGCGACAGCCATCCGTGCAAGGCAAGGATGGGAACAAAGCAACTCTTGCCTTAAGGGCTGTGGATCTGAGGTTAGAGCAGCAGGAAAGGCTCTGCCTACGACCGAGCACGTTTTAAATCCCCACTGGCCTTCACTAGGTGTGCTCTTCAGGGTAATAACTCTAGGAAAAGCAGCTCTGTTGGAAGCGTAATGCTGACACTTCCCTTCTCCCCTCCCCAGGATCTTGGGGACCTGCCAGCAGAAACTCTGATTGTCCCCTTCACTTTCACAGCCGCCCGGCTGCCGTGCCTGGATCTCGTGCCACCTCGGGGCAGCTCTAGGTGGGGGTAAGGGAAATGGAGAGCAGCTGGTTCTTCAAGGAGACTTAGGCAAAGCAAACTTGCTCGTTACCCTGTTTCCGATCCCTAAAATCCCTAGCCCGAAAGCTGTCCCCTGCCCCTCAGCACTACCATCCAGCTCTCGCTGGACTTCACAGCATCCAGGACAGCTGGAGGCCCCTGTGGCTTAGACTCCAGCGGCTCCTGGACAGCCCGGGCTCCGCGGGTCTGGAGTGAGAGCAGATCACGGCACGGGGGCCGGGGGCCCAATGCTGTCCCAGCAGACACTGTGTCCCCGGCCACTCCCAAATGCCTCTAAACTGGAGACCCTGGCTAGTGGGGTCCCACTTTTCAGAGTAATGACCGGGAGCCACCTCTCATTATTGCCCCCTCTTCAAGTGCGAAAGGCTTCATTGTAGGCACCTGTGGGTCCCTCTCCCAGAGCCCAGCTTTCCAAACCACCCCAAGGACATTCTCCACGATAATCTACACAGAGTTCATGTAATTCTGAAATACGGGCGTTACAGTAAACCAGGTGAGGAAAAGCATAAAAAGAACCACCAAAATTTATTAGTTTTCACAAAATCCACTTCAAAATGCAGCCTAATATTTGCTAAGATTTATTTCAAATGCATTCATAGTATTCATTATTAGCTACAGACCAGAACACATTTTGCTTTGTTTTGCCTTAAGAGCACTGAAACATCCGTCTGATGACGGCATCACAATAAAATGCACACATATCCACACACAAAACTCCTGACTTCAGTCAAGTCTAACAGGGTGTTACAAAATACAGTTCTCCTGCAGCGTCTTTCGGGATTTGGAAGCTATGAAGTTTATCAGCCCATTACTCACAGCTTCACTGTTTACAGGGTGGGTGTGAAGATGGAAGCAGTCCATCGACTCTACGAGGAGTCAGTCAACCAAAAGAGGAAAACCAAAGTATGTATTTTCCCCTTGTCACAGAGCACTGTTCATGCTGAAACTCGCTGCCGCAGTCCTCCTGGCTTCTCCCAGGGCTTCCCGGCACGCGCCTGCCCGGGGCACAGCAGGCAGGCCGCCGAGAGGGGCCAGGCAGCCCCTCTGGCTCAGGACGCTGAGCCGCCGTCCCCACCCCGCTCTCTCTCACAGGGCCCTCAGCCTTCCAGGCTTCTCCCTGGAAACAGGGGGACAAAACCCTGCGCCTCCTCCCCCAAAAGGCCCATCAAACTGTCACCGGATCCCCCTAGTAGTCGAAAGAAGGCTGCAAGCCCCCCCACCTGCGGCGGCCGCGGCCTTACCCTCCTCCTCTTCCGTTTTGAGAACCATCTTGTTCTGCCGCGGCAGGACGCTTCAGGTTAACCGGCCTGTGTCCTTCCAAGGAGAACTGTAAGTCAGGGCAAAGTTTCCCGTCGCCTCTGCTGGGTGGGACCAGGAGGGCCCGGGGGCTGTCTAGCCTCCCGCCAGCTCAGCGCCGCTTCCTGACGGGGAAATCGCAGGCTGCACCCTGCGCCAATCAGCCTCCAGCTCAAAAGGGGCGTCCCCACGGCCAGGGCCACCACCCAGTTCCTGAAGGCAAGCCCCAGCGCCTTCCCGGCCGGCCTCCCTGCCTGAGGGCAGCCTGAGGCGCGGCCAGGCCGGGGGCGCAGTCCTCGGCCCTCCTCTCGGGCCTCAGCCCCGCTGCACGGCGGCGGCGCCGGCTTTCGCCCCGCTTTCCAGGTACTGCCTTAGAATGGGCGCACTGAAACCCCCGCCTCTCAAGGGGGTGATAGCGCATTTCCCAAGACAATGACTAAGACATCATAACCATTTCGGTGCTTATGAGGTCATAGGCTAAAAGCAGAAGGCAGATTTTACAGACCAAAAAAAATCCAAAGGCAGAATTCCCAATATAAACTCAGTTCTAGTCCCATTCTATTTTTCAATGTGTTACACCAAAATTTTTCAGCATGCTCTTATTAGATTCATAATACATGTTCACTGTTGAAAACTGGGAAACAGTGATAAGAAAAAAATGTCACTATCCAGTGACAACTAATGATGACATTTTGGTGTACAGCCTCTCAGACTTGTTCACATACTTTATATTCACTTTCGCCAGCACGTGCTCTCACTTGGTACGTATATTTATTTGTAACAAAAATTTAATATTTTACCTCCTGTTTTATAACCAACTATTTGCCACAACTGTAAATGGACAACAAAAATCACGCTTTTAGCATTTCACCATGTGGATGGGATATCTAAGCAATCCCCCGATTTACGACTTTTAAGTGGTTTCCAATTTTTCTACCACTCTAAGCACCTCAGTAAATACCCATGTGCACATGTATCTCTTTATTTCCTTAACAAAAATTCTGAAGACGAACTGCTGGATCTAGTTATAGTTCCCCATGAACAGGCCAAGAGGTTCTTTACTCGGATTGTTGTATTTGCCAGTGACAAGCAGAAGGACAAGCGTACCTACTGCCTCGGGCACTGGGGGCCCTTTGCTGAGGGCCTCCTCTGAGCCCTCTACTCCTGCGGGCACCCCTCGGGGTGAGTGCCATCTTCACCCCCAATGCACAGACAACTCCCGCAGGGCTCCCTGGTTCGGCAAGCCCAAAACCCGGGACCCAGCAAGGCGCCTGGCTGCAGCGCTCACCCTGCACCTTGCTCACATGGGGCCTCCGACTCCCCACCCACAGGTCGCTGTCAGCGCAGACTCCTGCGGGTTTTTCCGCGGGAAGCCTGGGCACCCGCCGCCCTTCGGCCTGGTCACACTGTCGGCGAGACAGCAGGGTCTCCAGGCGTAATCTGAAGGCAGTCTTGTGCTGATGTGTCGGGGCAGGACCTCGTGCCACCCTCTTCCTCCTGGCCTAATAGTTAAATAAATATCCACACATCTGTTTTTTAAATAGGACTTTGTTTTGTAGAGCCGAGCTTTCACCTTCAGCTTAGTCTGCCAGAGTAACAGTTCTCTCTTCTCCTTTCTACCTCCATTCACAAGGAACCCCAGGATAATCCTATCTGCCCCACCCCACAGTCTAAGAGCTCAGGGGTTCCCAAATCAGCACCAGCTCAGCACCGCCCACCTCCTGCTGCCAGCTCTTATCTTTGGTGATGATCCTGACTTTCAAGAAGGCAAGTCCCTACCACTACTGGGTATATACCCAGAAGAACTGAGAGCAGTGACACGAACAGACGTCTGCACACCGATGTTCACAGCAACATTATTCACCATTGCCAAAAGCTGGAAGCAACCCAGGTGTCCATCAACAGACGAATGGATAAACAAACCGTGGTCTATTCACACGATGGAATATTATGCAGCTGTAAGAAGACATGAAGTCGTAAAGCATATGACAACAGGGATGAATCTGGAGGACATTATGCTGAGTGAAGCAAGCCAGACACAAAAGGACAAATACTGTATGAATGCGTTACTATGAAACAAATATATTGTGTAACATATTGTTTGATCCAAAAACCTCCTAGGGTGCCCCTAAGACAATGGTCTCCCCTTATTCACTGTCATTTTACATACTGAGTTACCTCCCAAATGCAAATCAACACATGGGCAGACAGATGAAGCCACACCACAAATTTACTTAAATCTAGTTTCCTTTTTGTCAGGAAACATATTTCCTGGGCATCAGGGACCTCAT
>JAQZBX010051791.1:0-19293 GCA_029593785.1 Cabassous unicinctus | reverse complement strand
CTTTTTATCATTCCTGTGTTGTTTTTCTGAGATAGATGAGCCCTAGATCAATGGCATCTTCTCAGAAGTCCTGGAGAATATAGCCTTTTTTCCCTGGTGAATTTCTACCATTCTCTCAAGCTAATGGGCTCCTAATGTACTGAAACTATAAACCTCTACAAGGTAAACCTGTGAAAACAAAACTCCAGAATATATGTGCCTTGCCTAATAAAATGAAATATGATAATAAGCTGAGCCATTAGTCTTGAGGCCTGTACTCATGAAACTTGTTTTTGTAATAAAGAAACTAAGCCTAACTATAATTAATGCCTGAATTGCTCCCTGAAGAATCTCTTTTGTTATTCAAATGTGGCCTTACTCTAATCCAAACTCTGCAAATAAGTTCACTACCTACTACTCTATGTGGGATAACAGAAGATTTCAGGAATAAAAGTTTCCCTGGCAATGTGGGACATAACACATTTCCCAGGGATGAGCTCTGCCCTTGCAATGTGGGATTAGATGAAAAGAGGGGGAAAGAAATAAAACAGAATAAAGTTTCAACGACTAAGAAATTTCACATGTAGTTGGGAGGTCATTCGGTAGATGACGCATATGGAGGTTTTAGGCAGATAGTACAAACTGCCACAGTAGTCAAAGCCTTAAGCAGCAGAGTTCCTGAAAACTCTGAGAAATACGCTGGGCTCTATTATTTCCCTAATGTATTATAATTCTACTCCTTTTATTTAAATCTATAAGTCTCCATTTACTTGGTAAGTGTATTTTTCAAAGACTTAAAGCCTCTGGATTTTTCCTCTGCCAGATAAACCCTGAAACTCAAGGTACCAGTCTTTTCAAGAATGGCAACTGGTTACATTGGCTACCCCATATGATTAATGCTCCTTTTCAATGTGAAAAGGTTATGCTGAGGGAAAAAACAAAATATAAGGGAGGTAATGGACCTGAGGGTTAAGAATTAGAAATAATTTTGATTACTGAATCATTATATGGATCCCCTTTTACTTTATATATAGTAAAAGTAAATACTTGAAATTATTGGAACTTGCTGAACTGGATTCTAGATACCTGGTCTCTGATAAGGATTGTAAATTTATATAATGGTTACCATGTGACTGACCCCCATTTTGTACCCACCTCTCTATCCTGTTTTACAATTTTAAAGTCTAATGATCACTAGACAGCCCCTTACTGTTTATTTATGGATGAAACTGAGCCAGCCCCAATCGAATTACTCCTTACCATAACCAGCTAAACCTAGATACAATAAAACTATCAGAATTAATGAAATTCACACAGGCAGCTTTTAGTCTGTTAGGCCTCAGGCTTACTTGCTATCCACTAGCAAGAAAAACTCTTTCTCACTTTGACATCCCAGTGTTTCAGGAATTAAAGTGCATTGAATGAAAAAGAACCCTGCTTTTGATTGGTATCATTACCATCTCATTTTCAGGATATAGTTATTACACTTATTTATTTATTGTCAAATTTGAACAAGGGAATACCAGAAGATGCATATGGATCACCTGAATGTCAAAAGTATTCTTTCCTGACCCCATTTTATAACAGCTGCCCTACGTCTTCTTGATGTTCAGGATCAATAACACTGCAAGTGATGTAGTTTGTCCCTGCCTTCTAGTCTTTTTACTCAAGAAATGCTAAAGAATTGGTGAAAGCTATAACTTTAAGAATGATGGGGTTCTCACTGTGTTCCATGGTGAAAGGCTTTCCTCTGAAAACCAGGACCTTTCACCCCATACAGCTCAGAGTTATTAGGACAGAAAGTACAATGTTCTGAAGTGGTTCACATGGATAGATCATTGATTCTTGAATTCAAACTATTAAGGTCATGGCACCATATAATATTCTCTGATTTTTTCAACATAGTTCACCAATATGTATGCAGCCTTAGCATCACATGATATTTTAGGGAACAGTCTCAGTAGGGTCTGTCACCTTTCCTTGGGATCCACAAATATATCCTGTGTTCAGAACCAGGTGTGTCATCCTGGCAGGATGAAACACAATCTCTTAGTATATAATGTGAACACTGATATATTCCTTCCCTTATTGTCCTGAGTAAATATCTACTGAAGACTGAAACACTGTGGTGGGCAGGTTTTATGACATTCAGCTCACATCCCTGTTTTATATCTATAGCTTTCGGAGAGGAGGCAGAGTTCCTCCACTATGGCAGCACAAGAACACAAAAAAGGAACGCTGTTTGCAGAACATCCCACAGGATTGGCCAGAGATTGAGACCAATTGATATCAGGAACTAACATAAGACCCAGTAAAGAAGATGACCTTATTCTTTCAATAAGAGCCTGTGTGAGTCATGCTTTTGCTGGATCCCCTGACACTGTGTTGGGGTAGATTGGCATCTCTTTATGTGTCTCTTTTCTTAAACAAAACAAGCATGCATTCCAAGAGGACAATTCTATTATGTCTCCTCAAACTATTTCCAACTATTTTTAAGCTGGGAACTTCTGGATGATGTACATTATGATAGGACAAGTGGACCAGGCCTTGTGCAAAGCCATATCTCATTTGCTATATATTGGTTTCTTGGCTATTACAATGTTGTGAGAAACTCTGTCAGCCTTCAGATCATGGTATTCCCTGAGGTCTTGTAGGTAAGAAGGATAACCTATATCTGGATTATATGTTGACTTGAGTTAGGATGAATGCCAGCCACCTTCATGGTAGAATGGCTTTATCGTAGCCCACTTTCCACCATCTGACTGATGCTTCTCCTTGATGGATTTGCTATATTTACATGTCCATAATGTTCTCTGCTGCTATTACATTGGACATCTGGTAGCACCATGATGTGGGTTAGCTTGGTAAGTGAGAGCTCATACTGTTATGAACATCCATGCTTCCATTCTTTCCAATATAGCTATTTTATTCATTTTTCTATATTGCCAACAATAGTGTGTAAGATGTATGAAGCCAGATGACCTCAACTGATGACTCACTGTTTTTACATGATCCATGGTAGATCATGATAGATGCATTCTGATGGAAAAAATAAACATGTGAATATATATATCTCCACTCTTCATATCCACTCCAAAGTATCTAAGCATCTATCTATATACCTCTTCTACAAATCCTCCTGTTCCTGACCTATCATCTTTTCTCCTCCAGGATATTGACACACAACCAATCCCTTAAGCTCATCTTGATGCCAAATAGTCTTACATTGTACCACAGATCTTTCTCTACAAGATAAATAGAAGATCAGTGCACTTCCCAAAGGGACTATTTTCCCTTATGAATGCCTTTCAAGGGCATTCTAGTTATAGATATAATTCAGAAGCATCATATTTTTACTTGTACAAACATATTAAGTTGACTCTCAAAATCTAAGCTTGGGGGAAGTGGATGTGGCTCAGGCAACTGGGCCCCTGATTACCACATGGGTGGTCACTGGTTCAGATGCCTGTGCCTCCTAAGGAAGACAGTGAGCTGGCACAACGGGAAGGTGCAGCGAAGTGACACAAGACACACAAGAAGAAAAAGCATAATGAAAGACACATCAAAGCAGTGAGCAGAGGTGGCTCAGCGATTAGGCACCTCCCTCCCAACTCAGAGGTCCCAGGTTCAGGTCCCGGTGCCTCCTAAAGAAAAGGAAGATGAACAGACACAGCAAGTGTAAACAACAAGGGGGTGGGAAGAAATAAATAAAAATAAATCTTAAAAAAATCTAAGCTTGGCATTTTCCTCTACTGTCTAGTAATAAGGGAAACTCTATTTCACCAGTAGTAATACTGGAAGCAAAGTTGTCAGTGTAACCTGGAGGATGACAGATGGATGTGGTTAAAATAATTGTTCAGCTTTTTGTGTCCCCTGTTCCATCTTGGATGTACTACCTTCACCTTAATATTGATTTCTCCTGGGCCTTTTGGAATTTATACTTCACTAATGTGACATATTCCTGCTCATGAAATGCAGGTCTAGCCTTTTGGTCATTTGATATCCCAGAAACAGGAACTCTATCTCTAGCAGGGTTGAGAGTATGTGGGAATTATTTTATGTATAGTTTATGAATCTCTGGTAGAGAGTAAGGCCTTGTTGCAAAACTGTACAGAAAATGATGTGATTCTCCTATTGGGCTTTCCATAACCACTTTATGAACTCCATCTATCTAATCATATATCCTAATGCAATAGGTCTGCTAGGTCCCAAGGCCCAATGTCAGGATTACATTCACCCCACTTTGATCCCATGGGAGAGGGCTTTCATGTCCTGAACCCACAAAAAATTGATATTCTCTCATTTAGACAGATGAATCTAAGTGTGGCATTGTTATAACTCAACTCCAAATGGAATGAGTTGGTAAGGCTGCAAGACCAAATAACACACCAGGCAGAGAATCAGACAAAAGCTTTATTGGAACTTACGAACAGGTGAGATTCTTTGATGCCGGCTGGTCAAAGAATGAATGAAGATAGCTGTCTTAGCCAAAGGGGTGCTGATGCAAAATACCAATAATTGATTGGTTTTTATAAAGAGTATTTATTTGGGGTAGAAGCTTACAGTTTCCAGGACATAAAGCATAAGTTACTTCCCTCACCAAAGTTTATTGCCACGTGTTGGAGCAAGCCAGCTGCCGACATTTGCCAGGGTTCAGGACTTCTTGGGTTCCTCTCTTCCTGGGGCTCCATTTCTTTCCAGGCTCGGCCCCTCTGTTTCCTCCACAAGGTCAGCTATAGACTATGAGGCTCTCTAGGCTTTGCCTCTCTCCACAAGGCCAGATGTGACCTATCTGGCAAACTGCTCATCTCTTTTCCAGGGGCCTTCTCTCCTTCCTCACGACCAAGCTCCCCTGTGTGCTTGCTTCCCCGGGCTCTAGCATTAAAAGTCAGCTTCCGTATTCCAACATCAAAAACTCCAGCTAACTCCTCTGCTCTGCATTGTAGTTTTATCTCTGAGTCCCTGCCCACCAAGGGATGGGGACTCAATGTCCTACTGATGTGGCCCAATCAAAGCCCTAATCATTACTTAATCATGCCCAGAGGAACAGACCAGTTTACAAATATAATCCAACATCTATTTTAGGAATTCATTACTATATCAAACTGCCACAATAGCTCTCTGCAAAGAGAGGAGAAAATGAGGGGTGATATATAAGGGGTTTTAGAACAAGGACATTCCATAAAGTATGTGTATTATTCAGCCATAAAGGGTGTTGATGCAAAGTACCATAAATTTGTTGGCTTTATAAGGGGTATTTATTTGGGGTAATAAAAGTTAACAATAATGGAAGGCTAATATCTAATGAATCCTGTGAGTACACCAAAATGTTCTGCTAAGGAAGAGGCAGAAATTCTAAATGCTATGCAGAGGCAGTTTTATTAAATGTTTTGTTAAGGAAGAGGCAAAAACTCTAAGTGCTATGCAAAGGCAGTTTTATTCAATCAAATTAGTTTCAGGTTATATTAAATGATTATAACAATTGAGCAATCACACAAAAGAAGAGTAATTAATTAAAGACATAGAAAAGAATGAAAGTATATACAACCACTCACTAAATCAGTGGAAAAAAACAATGTCTGAACTCTCACATGACCGGGGGCCCCTTTTGCAGCCAATCAGATTCCCATTTGGAAAAATGTTCCCAGGCAGGGCATCCCCTCCTGGGTGAGGCTCCAACTAGCAGCTTAGGGACCATCCCTTTTAAGGGTTTCTGAACCTTAGAACTCCAATTAGTCTTGCAACTCATGAGGAATGACCTCACTGAAAGTAACTGAATCCATCTGGCAGGGGGTGTCCAGCCCTCCACAGGAAAGACGAGGTGTCTGGAGGGGTCTCTGTTCTATTCTATTTATGGTACACTAAGCAGGAACATAAAGGTTTTTAGTTTTTAGTTTTAAAGGGGATACAAACAGGATGAGTACATATCACGTTTGGTGACTTTCTCCTTCTAAACATTTGTTTTTTGGGTAATGGATGATGTGCTTGCCTGCATAACAGCATTATAACATTCCAAAGGACAAAGGACAAGTTAATCATTCACAATTCTAGGCTGAAACAGCTGTGACTATTGATTTAAAAGCTTATGAATTCATAATTCTTAATAATAATTTTCTTATAGTACATCAGGGTAGAAGCTTTCAGCCACAAGGCCCTAAAGAGTCCAATTCAAGGTATCAGAAGAGGTAGTTTCTCACCCAAAGTCATTTGCCATGTTTTGAAGCAAGCTGGTAGGCAATGTTTGTGAGGGTTCACTCTTCCTTCTTCCTGTTAAGGCTCTATGGTCCCAGCATCTTCTGATCTCAGCTAAAGGCTGACATAAAGTCTATCTCTCTTCCTGGGGCTCATTTCTTTCCAGGTTCATCTGCTTTGCTGTCTTCACAAGGTCAGTTGTGGAGTCTCAGGCTCATCTCTCTTCCCAGGGTCACAGGATCCTTTGTGTATCTTTTCTGTGTATTTACTTTGTGTGAGAATTTATGAGCCTGGGGGCTGGGACTCAAAGCTGAGTAGCATTCTAATGACATAGTTGAATAAGGCACTAATCTTAACATAATTTAAACAGACATCACCTGGATCTAATACAATCAAAGCATTGTCATGCCCAGAGGTACAGACCAGTTTACAAACATAATTTATATATCTTTCTGGAATTCATAGATAATATCAAACTACCATAGGGGTCTTATATGTGACTTCCCTACACTTCTGTCATAATTTTCTGTAATTCTAAGACTTCTCTAAAAATAAAGTTTATTATTACAAAGGAAAGTCATAAAACATCTCTCCCCAAAAATTTGCATGCAAACAAGCAAGTGGAAAAAGTACAGGGGGATGTGAGTTGCTAGGAGATAGCAACTGAGTGTGAACATGATTTCCCCAGCAGACCTCAAAAGCAAAATATTCCAGTTGGGTAATTTGTAGAAGATTTATACAAGTAAAGATGAGAAAGAATACTAGTGACTGTGTAGATACTTATGATCCAAAAACAAACTCAGAGACAATGATTTGGGTAGTTTATGTGGGAGTTGACCTCAAGAAGCATAATAAGGGATTGAGATATTAGTTGGAGAGGAAGGATTATCAATAAATGTATTAATGAGATTATCATTGTGGATAACCTGGGAGCTTCTGAAAGACTGTGTGAAATATGCCTCAAAATTGTCCCCAAAAGGGGTGAGGAAGTTATAGTATTTATCCACCAATCACCATCCTGTATTGAATCATTCTATAGTGTAAATTCCTGGTGGTATCAGAAAGGCCTTTGGCTAAAACAAGTGCATTTGTGTGGCCAGACAACACCATGGTGGAGAGAGACAGAGAAGTCTGAGTCAGGTTGTACAAGAACAGTCTACATGTAGCTTACAAGGTGGGCTGAGGGTTCATATGCTGGGCAAAGACATCAGCTTCTTTCCTTCCAGGTTCTAACCAATAGAATATGAATAATATTACTGATAAGAACATGGATATCAAAGTATCCACTTCTGTTATGGAGGATTAATAATTCCAAGCTATAAAGTCTCATGAATTATTGGATTAGAGAATGTAACTAAGAATTGCAGCCAAACAAAACAGGCTTCCTATTACTCCCCCGAAATCTGAACCTTAGAACCTGCCACTGGGATCCATTGGGTCAGTAGACAGACTACATATACATCACCAGCCAGCAGAGGTGAGATGATTTGGAGCCAGTCTCAAAGAACCAGTCTTCAGCACAGGAAAGAAGTGGTTTCTATAGGGAAGGCACTGTGCAGATCTGTATACTCCAAAGAACAATGGAGGGCTCAGTGTCTTTTACTAAGAATACCATGACTTATTTTAGAGAAGTGTTTACAAACAGAGATGCCTACTGGAATCACTGGAAGAAGATGAGTAAATCCTAGTTATCTGGTCACATGATAGACCAACCAAATCAGAATCATTGGCAATGAAACACAAACAGTGGTATTTTTAAAACATATGGGAAAGATGGCATTGGATTAGTCAGGCAAGTCACTGCTCTCTCACAAAACAAGGCAAAAGAGCCAAAAGCTGCCCGGGGGAATTGCTTTGGGGGTCAGGAGACCAGAACAATGCTTAACAGTTCCTGAGAGGGTGAGGAACAGAGAGATGAAACCCTAAACAACAAACTGTGATTGACTAATCCACCTGGCCAAAGAAAATGGCTTACCTCCCCCCGCCCGCCCACCACCAAGATATTAAAAGGGAGTAAAAGTGCTGGCTCATTGCAGATAATAGGGGAGCAGATATCTTCCTCCCTGTCAGCTTTTAAATGGGATGAGGGAGGGGGAGCTAGAAGACTTTTCTTCAGTGAATTCAGCCAGTGGAGCCCACTTTGGATCTTGTCTCTGGGAAGACAAAAACAAAGGAAAACAGAGAGAGATACACAACCATGGAAAGATGTGCCAACAAATACCATCTGCTGGCCAGTCTGGAAATTGCATGGAAGAAACGCCCTTGGGTCTCTCTGTTCTCTAGCTTCTGGGAAAAATTTATCACCCATTAGGTAGTATCTGGCATGATTTTGACAAATTAAGCTGGACTATTTTAAAGACTTAGGATAAGTTGGACAAAATATCAAAGAAGACCTCTGGAAAAATAATAATTGGCAAGAGAGAGAAATTGGCTATCAGAGTAGATCCACCAACATATACAAATGCCTAGACAACAGCAAAAAATTATAACCTATACTAAGAAACAGGAATTGATGGCCCAGCCTAAGGACCAAACCAAATATCTTGAAGAGATACAGGATTTAAGAAAAATTAATAGATGATATTCACACAACCCTCCTAAATAAATTTAAAGAACTGAAAGAAAATATGAATAAAGAGATAGATATTGAAAACTTTGTGTGAGAATAAAGAACAATTTGAAATGCAGCAAAGAAAAGTAACAGACTTAATAGGAATGAGATAAAATGGATAAAATTAAAAATATATTAGAGGCACATAAGAGCAAATCTGAATTGCTTAAAGACAGAATTAGAAATTTTGCAGATAAAACATCTGAATTGAAAAAAATAGGAGGACAGAAAGAGAAGAGAATAGAAAAAATGAAACAAGGTCTCAGGGAATTGAAAGACAACAGGAAACACAAAATCATATGCATTATTGGTGTCCTAGAAGGAGAAGAAAATGCAAAAGGAGAAGAAAGAATATTTGAGGAAACAATGACTGAAAACTTCTGAACCCTTATGAAAGACATAAATATCAATATCCAAGAAGGATAATATACCCAAACAGAATATATCCAAATATACCTACTCTGAGACACCTAATATTCAGAATGACAAATATCAGAGATGAAGAGAAGATTCTGAAAACAGCAAGAGAAAAGTAAAGCATAACATACAAGGAACCTTAAGAAGATTAGGTACCAAACTGTCATCAGAAACCATGGAGTAGAGAAGAAAGTGGTATGATGTATTTAAGGTACTGAAAGAGAAAAACTGCCAGCCAAGAATTCTGTATTTGGCAAAGCTATCCTTCCAAAATAAAGGAAAGTTCAAAGTCTTCACAGACAAGCAAAAACTGATAGAAAATGTTACCAAAAGACCAGAATTACAAGAGATACTAAAGGCAGTGCTGCAATCTGAAAGGAAAATCAAGGGAGAGAGACCTGGAAAAGAGTGGAGAAATGAAGATTATTAGAAAGGGTAAATTACAGGGTAATAAGATAGACAGTAGTAAGATATGACAGCTGGAAGCCAAAGATCAAAATGGATGAAGTAATGCCGTTACAATAATAACATTGAGTGTTAATTGTTGAACTTCTCATTCAAAAGACATATGATAGAATGGATTAAAAAAAGATGGGCCATCTATATGTTGTCTACAAGACACTCACCTTAGGGGTAAAGACAAAACCAGGTTAAAAGTGAAAGGTTAGAAAAAAGTATTTCGTGCAAATAGGAACCAAAAAAGCAGAAGTAGTGATACCAATATTGGACAAAAGAGATTTTAAATGCAAAATTGTTATAAGAGATGAAGAAGTTCATTACATATTAATAAAAATGGCAATTCAGCAAGAAGAAATAATCAGATACAGACACTACACACAAAAAAGAAAATTACAGACCAATAACTAATGAATATTGAATAAAAAAGCCTCAACAAAATACTTGCAAACAGAATCCAAAAGCAATTTAAAAGAATTCTACACCATGATCAACTGGATTTTATCCCAGGCATTCAAGAGTGGTTCAACACAAGAAAATTGATCAGTGTAATAAACTACATTGATGAATTGAAAGAAAAATCATATGATCCTCTCTATTAATGCAGAAAAAGTATTTACCAAAATATAGCCACCTTTCTTTGGTAAAAATACTGCAAAAGATAGCAAGAGAAGGAAGCTTTCTCAATATGGTAAAATGCATATATCATAAAGTTCAGCTAGCACTGTACTCAAGATTGAAAGCCTGAAAGCTTTCACCTTGTGATCAGTAACAAGACAAGGATGCCTACTGTCACCATTATTATTCAATATTGTTCTGGAAGTTCTAGCTAAAGCAATTAGGCTAGTTAAAGAAATAAAAGGTATCCAAATAGGAAAGGAAGAAGTAAAACTTCCACTATTCACTGATGACATGATCCTATATCTAAAAAATCCAGAGAAATCCACAACAAAGCTACTAGAATTCATAGACAAGTTTAGGAAAATGGCAGGATACAAGATTAATACGCAAAAATCAACAGCCTTTCTATACACTACTGATGTGCAGTCTGAGGTGGAAATTAGGAAAAAAAATCCATGGGATTAGAAAATAGTATTCTGACTCCAGAGCAGGGTATTTAACCACCACACACTATGCTGCTTCTTGTGCATGCCAGGAGCCCAGCAATCTCTCTAATCAGATAATACATTCCTTCACTTGTAGGGAGGATCAAGTAAGGTTTGGAGAAACTAGAAAAGTTTGTTCCAGCACTCCTTGCTTTAAAAGAGGGACATAAGTCCCTTTTATGTATCTGATGAGGAAGAATATATGTTTCCATTAACTAAGATTTATTAGATTTGGAAAATGTGTGTACAGAAGTAGGAAATTAATAACCAAAAATGCTTAGAACTGTTAAGCAGTTTAGTCAGATAGCAAAGTTTTATTATTTTAAATATCCATCCCAGATATCTCAAGATTGAGTATAGGAAGAATGAATAGAATATTCTAGAAGAAGGGGTAAGTTTTGTGAAGAAAGTGCCATGGGACATTAGGGGAGCAAAGGAATATCAGATGCTTGTGAACACATGGATGATAATCCAAGATGAGGAGAGAAAACTGAAAATAGAAATATTTGCACTGAAGGGGATTTAAATGACTTTGATAACTTCTATAGGTCACATAATCATTCTAATCCATTCATTCTTTAATTCATGGTTTTCTCATATTGAATTTACAGGACATAACATATATATTATATGATAGTAGAAGGAAATATATCTCATTACAATAGGGTCTTAGAACACTTGATTATTAAAAAAAAGTATTCATATATATGCTACCTTGTTTCATTTCTTTCTTTTTAAGGTATGAATCATTATTCTCTTATGAGAAGAGAACCATGAACTGTGCTGGGAGAGGGCTGTCTGGAGCTTGTGAGCAGTCACATTGTATTCTGAGCTCACCCATCAGATAATCTTTTTTATGCCAGGAAAATTCCTAAGGAATTAGAACAAGAAAAATAATGTTAATTCAACAGGTTTCTCACACTTTTGATAAAATATTATAGGAGGATTAAATCTTAAAGTTTCTTCACTCTATATAAAATTTATAATTATTTTAAAAGGACCAATCTGTAACTTAAGATTTAAAAAGTGCTGGTGATGCTTCTGGAATGGAAAAAAATACCACAAATTTTAAATTGATTTAATGCAGTAGTCATCTAATTCTTCTCATTTGTGTGACATAATCAGGTTACCTATGAGTGATTTATCATCTCTCTTTTTCTCCCCCTCTCTTTCCCACACCAATATTTAAAGCAAGTAAAACTTTTAAGACAATTTTACTATTATAGTATAAAATTCATGTAATCCCATTTATTATGATATAGAGTCTAGGGCCTTACTCTTTCTTTAAAATATTATTATTTTTAAAGAAGCTTTAGATTACATAAATGTTACATAAAAAATATAGGCAGTGGGGGAGCCAAGAGGACGGCAGAGTAAGGAGCTCCTGGAGTCAGCTCGTGCTACAGGGCAGTTAGTAATCACCCAGAGCTACCTATAGCACCTGTTTGGGGGCCCCAGGAGACCAGAAGAGTATCCTGCAACATCCTTGAAAATATAGAAGGAGGAGGCTGCCACTCTGCAGAAAGGATTCCTGAGTAGAGCCCTCCATGCTGCGGAGGTCGGTGCCCATTGCGCAAGCCACCTCGGGAGCTATTCCGTGTCTGTAATTGGAAGCTCCATTTCCCAAAAAACAAGGTAGGAAGACATGATGTGGCACCGACTTCAGCTACTGATTAGTAAATTCGACAGACTAAAGTATAATCCTAAGAACAACTAAACTTTGAGCCTGTCCAGGTCAGAAGGAGGCCAATAGCCTCCATTTTGGCTACACCCCCCAGCCTGAGGTGAAGCAGGGCTGAATGAAAAATCACAGTGCTGGTAAGAACAGGCTTTTTTATACCTAGGTCAGATTGCAGGTTTAGCCTAAATCCCAGCCCTACCTTCAGCAGGGAGGAAGCTGTGGGGATCTGCTCCACCTCTCTTGGAAACTGCGGGCCACACACCAGAGGCTGGTGCCCATGCTACTCTAGCAGTGCAAGCCGCCTCAGCAGCTATCACTTGGCTGGAGATAGAAGCTCCATTTCCAATAAATGGTGGAGGAAGAGACAGTTTTCCAGTGACTTCAGCTACCGATTATTGGATTCAAATGGCTAAAGTATAATCCTAGAAACAGCTAGGGTTTGATCCTGTCCAAGATGGAAAGAGTCCAGTAGCCACCATTTTGACTCTGCCCCTGGCATGAGGAGAAGTCTGGTTGACAGAAAATCCAGTGAATTTAGGAACTGGTTTCTTTCCACTAAGACAAGACTGCAGTCATAGCCTAGGCTCCAGGCCCACTTCCAGCAGAGAGGAAGCTGGTGGGATCTGCACTAGGATCTCTAGGCAACTGCAATTGCTCTCTATGGCACAGACTGAACAGTAGGTCACCTGGGGCTGCATGCCTTCACTGCAATTGGATAGGAGAGGTGCTGGATATACTCGACCTCTCTGGGCAACAGCAGGAGTTTTCAGCCCACACAAACTGGTTTCTTGAGGGCCTTCAAATCCATCTCCACCTCTGTATTCCCATAGGATAGGAGGGGGCTGGTTCTCCCTCAGCCTCTCAGGGCAACTTCAGGCACTTTTGGCTGTTGGGTACCTTTGGCTCCACCCCCATCCCCAATAGGACAAGAGATGGACTGTGTTTGCCCAGCCTCTCTGGTAACTACAGGTGATTTTGGCCCACAGAGGCCAGACTAGTGGGTACTTGTGGATCCACCCTCACCCCCCAATAGAAAAAGAGGGGGCTAGTGTTGCCACAGCTTTTCTAGGCAACTGCAGACTTTCAGTCTTCATGGACTGGGCTGTTTGATGTTTATGGATCCATCCCCACCCACAATAGGCTAGGAGGAGTCTGGTCTCTCCACAGACTCTCCGGACAATGGCTGGTACTTTTGGCTTACCGGGACTGAACTTTTGGGTGCCTGTGGATCCAACCTATCCCTTAATAGGATAGGAGGGAGCTGGTGTTTCCTTAGCTTCTCCAGGGAATGGCAGGTATTCTCAGCTTAAAGGGACTGAACTGTTGGACACCTGTAGAACCAACCACACCACACAATAGGGTAGGAGGGGGCTGGTGCTTCCTCAGCCACTCTGGAAAATGGTGGGTACTTTCAGCCTACAAGGACTGAACTGTTCAGAGTTGGTGGTTGCGTTTCCATACCTAAAGGGCAGAAGAGACAGTACTCCTTCAGCTTCTCAGGTCAACTGCAGATGCATTTGGCCCACAGACATTAGAATGTTGTGCACTACAGAGGATCCATTCCCACCCCTGGCAGGGAGGGAGTTGGGTGGTACGTCAGTTTACCTAAGCAAGTGTGGTCGTTTTTGACCCACACGGCATAGATTGCTGCCCACAACTATAGTTCCATTTCCACCCAAGGTAAGGGAGGAAGGGGTCTGAAGCTTTATTAGTTTCTCCAGGCAACTACAAAGCATCTTGTCCTGCCCAACTTGGATTATTATACACAGCTGCAGCTCTGTCCCTACCCATGACAGAAGAGAAAGTTGGGAGAAGCTTCATCAATTCTTGGGGTAATGTGGGCAGTTTCAGCCTCCATAACTTACAGCACCAATTACATCATTGCCTCCTACTATACAACCAGCAAGGGAGCAAAGACAAGAAAGCCCTAAACTAAAGGGAGAAACTACATCCAGAATAAATACATCTAGCAAGCCAGATGTGAAAACACCAACAAAAAATTACAAAAAATCCATACAAGAAACAGGAAGATATGGCCCAGTTAAAGGAACAAGATAAGCCTGCAGATGACATAAAGGAGCTGAGACAACTAGTCATAGATGTTCAAATAAATCTCCTTAATAAATTAAATGAGATGGCTAAAGAGATTAAGGATATTAAAAAGATATTGGATATGCAGAAAGAAGAATTTGAAAGCATATATAGAAAAATAACAGACCTTATGGGAATGAAAGTTGCAATAAATGAAATTAAAAGTACACTGGAGGCATATAACTGCAGATTTGAGGAAGCAGGAGAAAGGATTGGTGAGCTCAAAGACATGGCCTCTGATAGCGAACATTCAAAAGAACAGAGGAAGAAAAGAATGGAAAAAATTGAACAGGGTCTCAGGGAACTAAATGACAGCAAGAGACGTGCAAACATATGTGTCATGGGTGTTCCAGAAGGAGAAGAGAAGGGAAAAGGGGCAGAAATAATATTTGAAGAAATCATGGTGGAAAATTTCCCAACCCTATTGAAGGACATAGATATCTGTGTCCAAGAAGCACAACATATTCTCATCCTAATAAATCCAAATAGACCAACTCCAAGACACATACTAATCAGAATGTCAAATGCCAAAGACAAAGAGAGAATTCTGAGAGCAGCAAGGGAAAAGCAATGCATAACATATAAGGGATTCTCAATAAGATTAAGTGCCAATTACTCATCAGAAACCATGGAGGCAAGAAGGCAGTGGTATGACATATTGCAAGAGAAAAACTGCCAGC
This sequence comes from Cabassous unicinctus, assembly GCA_029593785.1. NCBI lineage: Eukaryota > Metazoa > Chordata > Mammalia > Cingulata > Chlamyphoridae > Cabassous > Cabassous unicinctus. Next base: position 4,080 of record JAQZBX010051791.1, on the reverse strand, counting down.
CAAGTATTTTATATCCAGCAAGATTATCTTTAAAAAATGAGGACAAGATTAAAATATTCACAGGTAAACAGAAACTGCAAGGGTTTATAGCAAAAAGGCGAGCTTTGCAGGAAATACTAAAGTTAGTGTTAGAACCTGAAAAGAAAAGACAGGAGAAAAAGTCTTGGAAGAGAGTCTAGAAATGATGGCTGTATCAGTAACAGTAACTGAAAGTGTCAAAAATAAAATGACAGATAAAATGAAAAGATCAAAATGGATGAAATACTAACAGCCTTTACAGTAATAACTCTAAATTTTAATGGATTAAATTCCCCAATCAAAAGACAAAGACTGGTGGAATGCATAAGAAAATATAAGCCATCTATATGCTGTCTGCAAGAGACTGACCTTAGTCCCAAGGATACCAGTAGATTGAAAGTGAAAGGTTGGAAAAAGATATTCCACCTTTACATGCTGTAACAACAACAACAAAAAAAAAAAACACAAAAAACAAAACTGGGGTAGCTATACTTACATCAGATGATATAGACTTTATAAGCAAAACAGTTATTAGAGACAAGGAAGGACATTATATATTAATAAACGGGGCAATTCACCAAGAAGAAATAACAATTAATAATATATATGCACCAAACCAGGATGCCCCAAGATACATGAGGTAATCACCGGCAAAACTGAAAGGGGAAATAGACATCTCTGCACTAATAGTTGGACTTCTATACACCACTCTCAGCATTGGATAGAACGTCTGGGCAGAGGATCAATAAGGAAACAGAGAGCTTGAATAATATGATAAATTGACTAAACCTAATAGACATATACAGAACATTGTACCCTAAAATAGCAGAATATACATTCTTTTCAAGTTCTCATGGATCCTTCTCCAGGATAGACCATATGTTGGATCACAAAGCAAATCTCAATAAATTCAACAAAATCGAAATTATACAAAGCACTTTTACTGATCATAATTAAATAAAGTTGGAAATCAACAAGCATAAGAAAAAGGGAAAATTCATATATATATGGAGATTAAACAACACACTCTTAAGTAATCAGTGGGTCAAAGAGGAAATTTCAGGAGAAATCAATAAATATCTTGAAACGTATGACAATGAGAATACAACATATCATAACCTAAGGGGTGCAGTGAAGTAAGTGTTGAGAGGAAAATGTATAGCCCTCAATGCTTACATTAAAAAAGAGCTAAACCAATGACCTAACTACACAGCTGGAGAAACTAGAAAAAGAAACTAATCCCAAAGCAAGTAAAAGGAATGAAATAACAAAGATCCGAGCAGAAATAAATGAAATTGAGAACAGCAATAAAAAAAATAGAGAGAATAACAAAATGAAAATTTGATTCTTTGAGAAGATTAACAATATCAACAAATCCTTGGCTAGACTGACTAAGGAAAAAGAGAGAAGATGCAAATAAATGAACTAAACAATGAAAACAGGAACATTGCTACTGACCCCACAGAACTAAGTGACATCATCCGGGGATATTATGAACAACTTTATGGGAAAAAAACTAGACAATATAGATGAAATGGAAAAATTCCTTGGAATGTACAACCTACACTGACCCTAGAAGAAATAGAAGCCCTAAACAAAGCAAACACAAGTAAAGAGATTGAAACAGTCATCAAACAGCTCTCCAAAATGAAAAGCCCAGGACCAGATGGTTTCACAGGTAAGTTCTACCAAGCAATCAAAAAAGATTTAATATCAATCTTACTCAAGCTCTTCCAAAAAATTGAGCAAGTAGGAATGCTACCAAATTCATTCTATGAAGCCAAATCACCCTAATACCAAAGTCAGATAAAGATATTATGAAAAAAGAAGATTACAGACACATTCCCTAATGAATACAGATACAAAAATCCTCAATAAAATACTTGCTAATTGAATCCAATAACACGTTAAAAGAATTATTCATCATGATCAAGTGGGTTTTATACAAGGCATGCAAGGGTGTTTCAACACAAGAAAATCAAACAACATAATACACCACATTAATAAATCAAAGAAGAAAAATCACATGATCTTATTGAATGACGCAGAAAAGGCATTTGACAAAATACAGCATCCTTTCTTGATAAAAGTGCTACAAAAAATAGGAATTGAAGGAAACTTTCTCAACATGATAAAGGCCATATATGAAAAACCCGCAGCTAACATTTTACTCAGTGGTGAAAGACTGAAAGCTTTCCTGTTGAGATCAGGGACAAAACAAGGATGTCCATTGTCACCACTGTTGTTCAATATAGTGCTTGAGTTTCTAGCTAGAGCAATTAGGCAAGAAAAAGAAATAAAAGCATCCAAATTGGAAAGGAAGAATTAAAACTTTCACTATTCACAGATGATATGATTATATATCTAGAAAGTCCTGAAAAATCTATAACAAAGCTGCTAGAGCTAATAAATCATTCCAGTAGAGTGTCAGGATACAAGGTCAATATGCAAAAATCAGTCATGTTTCTATACACTTGTAATGTGCCATGTGAAGAGGAAGTCAGGAAAAAAATTCCATTTACAATAGCAACTAAAAGAATCAAATATTTAGGAATAAATTTAACCAAGGATGGAAAATACTTGTATAAAGAAAACTATAATACATTTGCTAAAAGAAATCAATAAAGATCTGAATAATAGGAAGAACATTCTATGCTTATGGATTGGAAGACTAAATATCATTAAGATGTCAATTCTACCCAAATTGATATACAGATTCAAAGAAATTCCATTAAAAATTCCACCATCATTTTTAAATAAAAGGAAAACATAATTATCAAAATTATCTGGAAGGGAAAGATGCCCTGAAGAGCCAGAAACATCTTAAAAAGGAAAAGTGAAGTTGGAGGATTCTCACTTCAGACTTTAAATCATATTACCTAGCTACAGTGGTAAAAACAGCATGGTATTGGCATAAGGTAGACACATAGACCGATGGAACCAAACCAATGGTTCATAATTAGACCCTCACATCTATGGCGATGTGATTTTTAACAAGCATGTCAAACCCGCCCGGCTGGGACAGAACAATTTATTCAACTGGTGCTGGGAGAACTGGATATCCATAGCCAAAAGAAAGAAAGAAGACCTTATACCTTATACACATCTTATACAAAAAGTAACTCAGAATGAATCAAGGACGTAAATATAAAGACAAGAATCATAAAGCTCCTAGAAGAAAATATAGGGAAACATCTTCAAGACCTGTTGGTAGGTGGTGGATTCTTAAACTTACACTGAAAGCATGAGCAACGAAAGAAACCATGGATAGATGGGACCTCCTCAAACTTAAACACTTCTGTGATTCAAAGAACTTCATTAAGAAGGTGTAACGGCAGCCCATTCAATGGGAGAAAATATTTGGAAACCACATATCTGATAAGTGTTTGATTTCCCTTCTTTTTATAGAGATCATACAACTCAACAATAAAAGAGCAAGTAATCCAATTAAAAACTGAGCAAAAGGTTTAAATAAACATTTCTCTAAAGAGGAAATACAAATGGCCAAAAAGCACATGAAAAAATGTTCCATATTATTAGCCATTAGGGAAATGCAAATTAAAACAACAATGAGATATCATCTAACACAACATAAAATGGCCACTATTTAAAAAACAGACAATAAGTGCTGGAGAAGATGTGGAGAAATAGGAACACTCCTTCACTGTTGGTGGGAGTGTAAAATGGTGCAGTCCCTGTGGAAGATAGTTTGGTGGTTCCTCAGGTAGCTAAATATAGAACTGCCATATGATCTAGCAATTTCTCTACTAGAAATATATCCAGAAGAACTAAAAACTATGACACGAACAGGTATCTGCACACTGATGTTCATAACAGCATTATTCACAGTTGCCAAAAGATGGAAAAAACCCAAGTATGCATCAACCAATGAATGGATAAACAAAATATGGTATATACATACAATGGAATATTATACTGCAATATGAAGAAATGAAATTGGAACACATGTGATAACATGGATGAATCTTGAAGACATTACACTAAGTGAAGTAAGCCAGACACAAAAGGACAAATACTGTATGAATGCGTTACTATGAAGCA
>JAQZBX010051790.1:0-19306 GCA_029593785.1 Cabassous unicinctus | reverse complement strand
TTAAATCTCAAATCTTCCACTTCGAAGCTGGGTTTCTTTGCTCACAGTATATAACCACTCTTTATCCCAGTTTCTCGCCTATAAAAATACTACCTATCTCATAGAATTGTTAAAATGATTAAAAATAAAATAAAACATATACAAAGTCCTTAGAACAGTGTCTGGCACATACTTAGCACTCAAATTTGGCTATTACATTGTTGCTGTAGTTGTTATGGGATTTCAGTGAGAAAATACATTGCCAGGATACCAATCCTTTTTCTAAGTCTAGGAACTGTAAAAATAATAAATGTTTGAAAGTATTTTATTCATTCATTCATTCACTCTTGCACATAAATCAACCCACACTCTGTGCATTGTGTGGGGCAGTTATTACAGGATGGACAATCAGTCAAACATATGAGTTCCTGCATCTAAGGATTTTATATTAAAGCCAGGGCAAAAAGGCATACGCACAAAACCTGGGACTTGCTATACAATATAATCAATACACAAAACAAATGCGGTTTAAAGTTTATTCAATATAATTTAATAAGTGCTGAGAGGACCTGGGTTAACGATATCTATAGATTTGATCCCTCAATGACTTGCCAACAGGTTTCTCTTCATTCCAAAGAGTCATAATTATTCTTTCTTGGGAAAATAAAGTAACTATTTTAACAGCTAGACCCTAACATCTGAAGACAGGAAGTGAGTAACATGCAGAAAGGATGTCTGAATACTCAATTCCTAATATTGTTTGTATTCCTTTCCTAGACAGAAGAACACATGTGAATGGTGCTTTACGTCAAAAGGCAGGAATTGCCTCTCTCACTTCCCTTCTACAGGTATCTCAGGAAAATAAAACTTTGTTATCCCAGGTGCAGCTTGGTTATACATCCTGCAACTCAAATGTGGGGCTCTATAAATTTGCAGTTACTGCTCAAAAAGAAAACCACATTAAGTAAACAAAACATCATTACCAAGGGCAAGCCCAAGCCAGGTCTGAGAATTTTTTTCACCCTAGGTAGACCAAAGACAATCCTAGAGGCACCTGAGGGCAAAAGAGATGGTGGAGAGGCTCTGAAACATCAGGGTCCATCAAACTAGATGAATATTAAAGTACCCGATGTTTTGAAAGGGCTTTATAAGTTACAACACTTCCATGTGCACAGTTTCACTGCAGGTTTATTTCCTTTTGTAATCTGTGTATGTATTTGCTTGAGACTTCCATGACCCAGGAGGTAAGAGCCTAACAACACCCCCCACCAAATTCTCCCTGCTCCTAACACACACGTGTGCACAAACACATGTTCCTCAACAGAGCTGATGCCTCTGGGACTCATCTGAGGTACTGGATTTCTTCCTAATGGCCAAATTCGTCTGGTCTTGCCTGAAACCCTTTCAGGAGGGTGACCACCAAGGACTAGATCAGGATAACAAAGGAGAGGCCTAAGGAAGCTCTTTGTAGCTGTCCTAGCCATGAGAATGAAACCTCCCAAGTTTTTCCTGGAAACCTCCGGAAACTTTAATCAATGCTATGCTGTCAAGATAGGAGGGTTTTTTGTTTGGTTGGTTTTTTTAAAGGAAGTAGGAAGGAGATGATGGTGAACACCAGTGAATGGATACAGCTTTTTATAATGAATAAACCCATAGGTAAATTTAGCAATAAAAAGCAGCAAGTTGAGGAAAAGTTTAACTATCTTACCTCAGGTATTTGATCCCCCAAATTCTGAAACTAATCTGAATGTCCCTTTCACTATAGCCAAAGCTGTAACTGTACAACTGGTTTAAGTGACAGGGAGGCATGGCCTGGCTATTATGACTAGTGAACAATGAGGTTTGGGCAAATCTACAGATTTTGATGAAGAACTAAATTATTGGACAGTCCTCATCTGTCATAGAAAAAAGGCTAAGGGTAGCATAGGAAAGACTACAAAAATAGACAAACCTCTTAGCATGTTTGATGGAAATAAAAAGAGGTAACAAAAAAATCCAAATAGGCTTATAAAGGAAAAGGAGGAAAAACTACAGATACTACAGTTATTACAAAAAGGTAATAAAAGAACACTACTGACAGTTTTATTACAATAAATTTGAAGACTTACAAATTGACTCAAATAGAAATAAATAGATATAGAAATAAAAAGTCTGATTAGTATTATAATTCTTAAAGGAATGGAAGCATTGGTTAAATTTTTTTTTCCCACAAAGAAAACATCAACAAACTAGAGTTTGTTAGTGAATTCTACCAAATTTTCAAAGCACAGATGATTCAAATTTTAACCAAACTATTTCAGAGAATAGATAAAGAACTTCCCCAATTTATTCTATGAAGCTAATATAACTTTACTAGCAATACCCAACATGGACAATTTCAGAAATGAGAGCCATCAACCCACTTTATTCATAAATATCAATGCAAAAATCCTAAACAAAATACCAGCAAACCCAGCCCAGCAAAATATATAGAAGATACTAGAGCATGATCATGGCTGGATTAAGTAATAAAAGATTGGTTAAATATCAGAAAATCTATAAATGTCATTCTATCTAAATAAAATAAGAAAACCATCAGGAAAATTAATTTTATAATCTCTAGCAAGCAGTTAAAGCAAAACTAGAAAGCTCCTAGTAAACCACAGATAAAAGGTAGCCTCCTTAACTTGATATAGAATATCCATTATAAAAACACCACAATCTACATCAAACATTCTAAATGGGGAAATGCTGAAAGCATCTCCCTATCATCAGGACCAAAATAATAATATCCACTATTATTACCCTCTTCAATACTGTACTGGAGGTCCTAGCCAGGGCTAAATGACAGGAAAAAGAAATTAAAGGTATAAGGATTGAAAGGTTAAACATATGAAATGAATTTGTATTAAGAATAAGTGAGAGGGTGAATAAATAAATAAATAAATAAACAAACAAATAAATAAATAAATAAGGTAGAGGATAAAGCACCTAGAACTTATACTTGAATTTTCATCCTGGCTAGGGTACTAATTCTGTGTGGTCATGATCAAGAAAGTCAGTGAACTTCTAATGTTCTTAGGATTTTTAACTACCTTGGTTAATTAGGTAGACAGTGATACCATTTAAAAGAATAGAGAATATGAGAAGTTCAAGTCTGGGGTATGAGAGTGAACTATTTTAGTTTTGGAGATGTAAAGGTTTGAGATGTGGACAGAACTTTCATGAAGAAACAGAGGTCAACAGGCACTAGAGTTAGGAGTCTGAAGCTTTGGAGTGTGGTCAGAGCTTGATGTCTGCCCCACTGAAGAAGACAGCATATAACAATCATAAGGACCAACATTTATTTAGTGCTAACTAAACATTCAGGGTTTTACAAGGATTGCCTCTTAATTCTCACAACTTCTGTAAGATAGGCACTTTTTTTATTTGCAGTTTACAGATGAGGACATCGAGGTACAGAGAAGTCAAATAATTTACCAATGCTCTACAGCCTCAAAGTCATGGAGTTCCATTCGAGCCTTGATCTGATTCTCAGGCCCTTCTTCCCTGCTGTGCTGGGCTAACCTGGCTTTGGGAACCAAATCAGACTTGGAATCTTCTCTCCCCAATGAGCTATGAGACCTTGGGCAAGTTGCTAAATCTCTCTAAGACTCCAGTTTCTTCTCTAGAAAAAGAAGAAAATAATACTAATAGGGGGTTTTATGTGTATTATGCCAGATAATATATGTAAAGTGTCTGGTATGAAAATAGTATATCATAAATGGCAGTTCCCTTTGCCCTTTCCTCCCCAGACAAATCTTCCAGAAAGAGAAGAAGACAGACAGCAATAGTAGGTGTGTAATATCCTAGAGCCAATTTAGGCCAGAGGTTCCAACCCTAGCAATATTTTCTTAAGTTCTAAGCTGTCCATATCCCCACCATCCTTCACCCTCTTTGCAAACAGCTGGGGACCAACCAAAGGGCAAAAGCTAAAGACCAAATCTCAAAAGGGAATTAGCTGTTGGGCTGAACAGATGACTAAAACCCTTCCTCCTGTTCTGAACACTATCTGTATTCTCTGACCAAAGCTTGGAGCAGGGAAGAAGAGGAGGAGGTTGTGGGTGTTGTGAAGGGAAGGCTTAAACTAAACAACAGGAAGCCTACTGGGTTATTCAAGAACCATTCTAGTTCAGCTAAAAGATTACAGACTTCAGCGTCAACCCGACCGGCTTAGGCACCTCCTTCCTCCACAATGGCTGCATGGGACAGTTCCTGACTTCCCTCAGCCTCGGTATTTGCACATGGAAACTGCGGACTCGTAACACATAGCCCACATACGTGCCATACATATTAATTTAGATAATAGTTAGCATACATTTGGAAATATTCTAAAAGGCAACTTTGTTTGGCGCCAATATGGATCTTAAGAAAGTCGCCAGGAAAAATTTCAGAGCGTCTGCCTGCGCTTAGAGAAGAATCCAAGCCAAGAATCTTTTTGTCTTGTATTAGGGACAAACCACTGTAGTAGAACACTGGAAACCAAGTATTTGTAGACAGAGACCAAAACCAGAGCTTTACCTAGCTTGGGGCAAGTAGCCTGAAAAATAGCTCAGATCCACTTCGTGATGCATGTTGTGGCTTGTAGACAAGGGTTAATAAGGTGATGTGGTTAACAGAGCCTAGGTGTGAAACTCAAGTTTCTACAGGTTGAAAGAGGACTTGAACTGTCACCATGTGAGTAACATTTAAATACTGGATAAGGTTTAAAATCGTGTTTAAAATCTTTATACATTCTGAATTGTTTTGCCCTAAGCAAAGTCTACCCAACATCCCTCTGAGGCAGGGGTTCTTAACCATTTTTGTTCCACGGACCCCTTTGCCAGTCAGGTAAAATGAACACTACTGTAATTTATTTATTGCATACATTCATAAGTGAAGGAAATGCTAGATTTCAGTTAGAGGTCAGAGAAAATAAAGAAAAGAAGTTGATTTTTCCCAGTTCAAGCTCACGGACCCTGCTTAAGAACCCCTACTCTGAGGCAAAGCCTCCCAGCTCCCCACAGATGAAAGTTTAAAGGTTGCTAAATGGGACATCCCAGCTGTGAATTATAGGCTGGGCCCCCACATCGCCCCCTGGGCATCTAGGTTTCCCTCCATGCAAGCATGCCACGTTAAGAGCAGCTGCACATGCAGCCAGGTATCTTGAACCAAAGACTTAAAAGTATTTCTGGATGGAAAATTGTAAGTGCTTAATTTTCTATCAGGCTCCAAGCTTTTCCTTCCCCTTTCTTTTTTGTTCAACAGATAATGCTTATCTAAATATATTACTTTGTTGGACAAGCTTATACAAGTCATGCAAAATTTGTGACCTGAGCAGGCTCAAGAGGGTTCTGATATATAATCAAATATTTATAGTCTAATGTCTTATAGAAAATATACTATCTATAATAACAGAGGCAGAAACTGAAAAACAAACTGTTACTATTGAAAGAGATTATCTTTATTGTCATATATCAAAAAGGACTCTTTTTAAAATCATTGGGTAATGTCCAAATACTTTTTAAATGAAATCTTCTGCTTTAAGAAAGTTCATCCACATTACACTACCTAATTCACTATCTACTTCCAAGAAATAGTTCTTTCCAGTTCTGTAATCATTTAGAAATATTAAGACATATTTCAGTGAATCATACCCAGAGTTCATGGAATTGTAGAATTAAAAGTGAATTGCACTTGGAATGAATTCCCTACCAGAAAGTAGAAATGAATGAGGGTAAATACAATCCTAAATTGTTTAACAATGCCTATTTCAAAACAAGGAGTCAGGGAGAGAAACACTAGAATTGCTGAATCTCAGCTTTATATTCATTCTCTAATAAGCTGGTAAACTAATTATATAGCTTGTTGTGAAGTTACAATAGAGACAAAGATTTCACATTATAAGACACGGTAATACCACAGGGGCATTTCTTCTACCTTTAACCAAAACTGTGACTAATACTAGCAAACATTCCTTGAAAATTCATGGACAGTAAAAATTATCCATGAATTATCACATTTATGCTTCACATCAGCCCTGTTATTAAGCCTGTTTTGTATTTGAAGAAGCTGAAGCTCAGACAGGTTAACCTGTCCAATATCACTTCATAGTAAGTTGTGGAATGGGGATTTGAACCCAAGGCTTCTTGATTCCAGCACTAGCCATAATTAACCATGACACACTGCAGATCTGTGAGGCTGGCTCCCTTCTCTTTGCCCTTTCCAGGACCCACTCTTGTGCTTTCAGACATCATATCTCTATTCCCAGAAAGAAAAGTATCTGAAAAATGCTTTTATTCCATATTGTTACAAACTTTAAATATTATCATTTTTGGAAATTGTTTTAGCATGTTTAGGATCATCTGAGTTGAGGTGCAGTTCTTTTGGCTGAATGACAATGGAAAAGTCATTAATATTTTTTTAAATTCAGGTATAATTTACAAAGAGTAAAATGTCCAGATCTTAAGTGTATCATTCAAAGAGTTTGAATGAAAGACATAGAACGTTTCCATCAGCCCAGAAATTTCCCTCATGCCCCTTTTTGGTCAATCTTCTCACCTAAAAAAAACAACTCCTAATCTGATTTGCTATTTTAGAAGTTTCTATAAATGGAATCATATAGTATATACTTTTTTGTGTGCCTGGCTTCTTTCATTCAGCCTAATATTTCTGAGATTCGCCCACGTGGTAGCACATGGTGAAATAGTTCACTTTTTATAATCGATTTGATGCAAGCATCAAAGGAGATAATGCACATTATTATCTACAAAGGGCTCTAAAAGTATTTATTATTCCAAAGACAAAACTCAGCAACAGTAGAGTACTGAAGCCAAGAGAAGGGATATCCAAATCTGTCACAGGCTGAGTATTTTTGGAGAAAGGGGTTCATCATTACTGCCTCTTAAATCACACTCTTTATATGTTTATAGCCATTCCATGCCAGAAATGTGTATATTTAGCATTTTTTTGTTAAATTGGTTGACTTTAGCCTAGAAGACTAGGATTTTTTTCTTTCCTCTGTAGAGGTGCCAAGAGGATCTTCCCAGTTCTCTAAGATTCCTTTTCACCCACTATAGAGGTGGAGCCCTATCTATATCAGAAGATTGCATTCGAGAAAGCCGTCACGTGTGCAAAGTCATCCATAATGCTTGCCTTAGCAGGATCCAAAGCTCTTGCTGTCCGTTCTGGTCAGCTGTATAATTCAATTTTTCCAAAGGAGCTGGAGCCTGGCCCTCACAAGTACGATACCAACACAGCATCTCACAGAAGATGATTTGGCCATAGTACATAAATCCACACTCCAGAAGGAAACAGAATCATTGAGGTGCACATTTCAATCCTTTCTTTCTGGCAGAGGCATTCTTCCTTAGAAGCACGCACTGCAAATCTAGATAGGAAGCAGTAATCCCAAATATTATTCCCAAGAGTCGAAGAGGCTGAGATGTAAATAGAAATTGTGCACCCTCAAGAAAAAAGTTTAGAAGCCTCTGTTAACTAACCTAACAGATCAGCTTTGGAGATGGCAACTTGAGTAAGAGCGATGCTCTACAGGGATACATTAAGATATGCAAGTGTATTAAAACAGCACAGTGGAAGGTTTCAAATCACATTTAGACCAAGGTATAGAAGAGAATCGCCTCAAAGTTACTGCAAGCCTGTGGGTTTGAGTTTCCATTATGCTTCCTGCAGAAACAACACCTGTTCTTACATTGAACACAAGTCACCTCTGATATTTACTGCCTTTGCTGAATGCTGACAGGATCTGAAATGTTAAACCTCTTGATCTGTCAGTAGTTTTGGGTTTATGCGAAAAGATGAGCTACATAATAGCACAAATTGGAGAAATTTAATGTGCTCAAAAGACATAACTCCCCGTCACAGTCAAATTCTCTTTCAACACACACCCATAAAAGTTGTAAAAAATATATTTTCAACCTTTTCTTGTAACTCTCTCTTCTTTTTATTTTCCTCGGTTTGCATAGCTCGATTTCCTTTGATGAGGTGCACTCAAGGTCAGCGAGACTCAACTTTAACCCACTCACTTCCCCCAAACAAATTTAGCCTAAATGCATGAAAGTCAAAACATGTGTTTGGTCTCATTAAGCTCACAAGATCCTTGTGAGAATTAGCAAGGAATTTGGTTCATTATCCTAGCTGTTAATGAAGGATAAATTGCTTATATTTAAGCGGGTTTTGCACTTTATTTTTACCCAATGCTCATGACTTTTTTTTGAATCCATTAAAAAAGTAAAGCTAGCCATTGTTCAATAGAACCCAGAAAACAAAAAGAAAATTAGTTTGTATCACATGAATTGTACATCTGGGGGGAGAAAAGTGCTTAAAAAAGAGAAAAAGACAGACTTGGGTTCCATAATTTAAAGATGTCTCCATTAAAGAAGTGAGAAACAAAAAGAGGATTGCCTGAGAGGTATGATAAACAAAGACAGCAAATAGGACTGGATTAAATTTCTATGCAGGATACCATGAGATGTCAAGCACTGAGACAGAATTACTTGACTGAGACCAGAGGGTCCCACTAGACTCTGGGATCCTTCTTAGAGGAAGAAACTCAGAATTTCACATAGCTCTGTTATATTAGGTCTGAGCCAATAGTTGGTCCCAATAAATATTTGATGACTGGATGAATAAATGAATGAATACAGGAATAAAGTTCCTACCTCAAGCACATTCTGCCACTGACTGCCAAGAGATGAAGAATATACTCTGTGCAGGTTTGCATATCATCATCATCATCATCATCAAATTTCACTCCAACTGTACTTCAAAGTCTTTTCACATATTAGTGATATTAAATTTTTAATCCCTATTTAAAGTATTCACATAAAATGGTACTTTCTTCACATGCTCACACAAAACAAAACTGATTCCTTAGCCAATATTCTAAGCAAAATATTCTGTTTTCTGAAGATCAGTACTTGCAGTTTATCATCTATTGCAGCAGCTGACTTTGCAAATATACAGCCTCCCTCACTTGGGGAGGGTGCTGGTGGTCGAGATAGTCTCTATTTTTGGACAGTTGATGTTCAGTATTTTTCTAAGTATAAGAGGAACGTTCAACAATCAGAAATTCCCACAGTCACGAGCCATGAGCTCACCCTGGTTGAAGGTTTCCTCGTGGAGGCTGGACCTCTGCTTCCCAGCACCGCGTAGAAGGACTGAGCGTCAGCCTGGCGCTCAGTTTAGGTGCCCTTGACCGTCTCTTCAACTTGAAATTCTACAGTTTCATGATTTAGCAGTGGAAATAGAACTTTTTTCTTTTATTACTGAGTACTTGGGGGACTGCTAAATAATTCACATGAGGGCAAAGGCCAAGAAGTCCAGAGTCTGTGCATCTCTGGACAGCAATTTCTCACTGATCATCTCACAGCAGTTTCCATGTATTCTTTTTTTGCTGTATTTTACATATTGTTTCCTTTTTTAAAAAAAATACTGTTTATTTTTTAAAGATACTTAGATTACATAAATGTTACATAAAAAATGTAAGGGATTCCCACATGACCCACTCCCTACCCCTCCCACACTTTCCCACATCAATGTGGTACATTTATAACAACTGATGAACACATATTGGAGCATTGCCACTAAGTGTGGATTATAGTTTACATCGTAGTTTACACTCTCTCCCACACAATTTTGTAAGTTATGACAAGATTTATAATGGCCTGTATCTGTCATTGCAACATCATTTAGGACAATTCCAATGTCCCAAAAATGCCCCCATATTACATCTATTTTTCCCCTCTCCCTCCCCTCAGAACCTCTGGTGGCCACTGCCTCCACATCAATGAGAAAAGTTCTTCCATTGCTAGGATCACAATAAGTCTATAGGAAAATACCGGTATGTCTACTCTAGTCCATCGTTCACTCCCGAATCCTGAGGATTCTAGGATGGTGATGCCCACTCTACCTCTAATTGAGATGGGGCTTATGGATTCTTAATATTCCAGTCAAGTGAGCCAATCCTCTCTACAGGAATCCTTAGGTCCCCCAGAAGAGACCCTTTCACTCAAAGTACAAGGTCTTTTAACTAGTCACTGACTTAACGCTTTTTCTCCAATGAAAGGCAGATCAGTCTTATGCAAACTAATCCCAGGTCTGTAGGAGGCTGCTCATGGAAACATAGGACAGACATTAGACTGTTCCGATTCTGATCCTCAGGCCACTAAGGACCTCACTGATAATGGAAATGCAGTTTAATGTTCCTTTCAGTTCTGCCTAGACGTTATGAAACGTCACCTGCTAGCACAAAGTCTGGGATGCAGCCCACTGAGCCCCACTCAGATTGTCCGCTCTGTTTTAAGACTGCTCTCCCACTGCACAAGACGAGAGCTAAAGCACGAGCCCTTGTGGAGAGACGGCCCAAGCCAAAGGAATACTTGGGTGACTATAATTGCCCAGGGAATGTGACAAACTCCTGCTCACCAGCTGCTTTTTTTGTTCCAACTCTGCACAATACACAACCTCTGATGCCAGTTTTACTGATGGAAATTCTTAGTAAATAACGTTAACATCCAGAGAACCGAGGTTTGCATCCAACACAGGGAAGTTTCCAGCCTTGCTGCAGAGACGCGGAAGAAGTCATAGCAGTTGACTTGCATTGTCAGATTGGTCCCTCCCCCGGTTCAGACTGTAGGTGGCCAAGAAGGTCGTGCAGGTTGGGAAGGTCGTGCAGGTTGGAAGGGAGCCAGAGGCAAGATGGACTTTCTATTACTACTAACTGGCTTCAAGTCATGTGCCGTGCCCAGGACAGCCCCAGCCATGCCATACGACGGTGAGGCAAATTCCCACATGCCCTTTGGGGAAGAGCTCAGTGCTGACTGTTCTAGACTGTCTGGCACCCAAACCCTGTAGCGCTCCTCTCCTCACAGCTCCCCACTTGGCCTCTATCTAAGGGCCCAGCATTGTTTTAGTTCTCACCCAAGTCTGACATGGGCCCAAAGGAATAAATTTATGCACTCTCAGCCACAACATACGGGCAGTCATTATAAAGTCCCCCTGAGTCTCTGATCTTGTGACCCCACTTTCACAACTGGGTCTTTTCCTTATTCCTGGGAAACACTTCCCATCTCCTGTTCCTACCTCCTGCAAGTGAATCGAACTCCCGGAACAACTACTTGGCTCAAGTAGACAGGTCAAATTTCCTCTCTACCGGCTCCATTGCAATCAACTCTCTTATGCTGAGCTAGGACAAGATGTGTTTGAGACTCACTTAAGTGCTATGAAGGGCATTAACCAGTGTCTTTTATAAACCCCAGCTCTGAAAATACATCAAGTCAAATATCTTCTGTGTAGAGGTGACTTAGAGAAGCCATTACTGCTCTGGCAGGACATTGGGCTACTCCAAAATGATGCTGCCTAATCACAGGCAATCACTGCCCAGTCAGGAGTGGGTGAGAGAATCTGTCATATTTATTTGGTGAGAAGGAGGGTGACCAAGTACCTTCTCCCTCCATAGAAGCCTCAATCTATCAATCATCAATCAAGTATTTTCCAAGAGCCTTCTACATACTGTGCTAACTTGGGTAGCAGCTTAAGGGACTTGAATCAGGCATAGAGAAGAATTTTTGGACTATAATTAGGGGATTTCACTGCTTGGGCATAACCCTGAGGCATAACCCTGTAGCCTCCCTCTTTTGCAGGTCTTATAAATTGGTTGGACTTTCTGGGGAAGTTAAATCATCTGTTTCCTATATGAATTCTAGAAAACCTTAGGCATTCATGGAAGCCTAGATTTCTATCAAGCATGCTTTAAAGGGATATATAAATGTTTGGTTAAGATTTCATTTATTAATGAAAATTTACTTCTGCCTTTTTAAAAACTGTAATAAAAAGTGGCACACGTGAATTTATACGTGTGTCTTACACGAAACTCTAACATGTCGGAGCACATCAAGGCTTGGACTGCTGCATGAGCTTAATTCACTTTTTTACAGCCTTTATAAAGCTTCTCCTGCAGCACATGCCTAGCTAATTGTACCCAGCATCTGTTAAATAATGATGACCACTTGCAAACACTACCTGTGTGGACCAAGTTCCTCCCTCTAATAACCAATCAAAGCAAGATGCTAAGGCTTACATAAAACTGCAACTGCCATCCCTGACTTCCAATTAAAAATTGTTGTCTAATCAAACAGTCTTATTACTCTAACTGGCTTTTTAATAAGTAAATGTGATAAAGTTGCACTTATGAAATAAATTCATACAAATATAACCTTAATGCCATTTTTATTTATGCCATTTATTGATGTTCTATTTAGATACTTTTGAAAAAATAAGTCATGGTTAAAAATAAGTTTGAAATAAATTGATTTAAATAAAGGTGGTGATGCCTTCAAAAAGGCCCTTCCAATCTGATTATTTTACCACAACATTTGTTCTAACCATATCAGAGAAACGATATTTTAATAGGGAAAAATACAAATGGTGTTGTTAAGTGAACAAAGTACATTCAAAACAGCTACATACAGCATAATGTTTTTTGTTGTTTTTTTTCATAAAGGGTATTTATTTGAGCTAGAAGCTTATAATCACAAGGCCATAAAAAGTAAATTGCTTTCTTTTGTTTTTAAACAATTTATTGAAGTATCTCATTCATACATGAACATACATCAACTATAAGTGTTCAGTAAACATCGTGATCTTACAAAACAAATATGCATAACATCATACAGGGCTCTCACACATCACCCCCCCACACACAAACACCCTGCATTGTTGTGAAACATTTGTTAACAAATCATGAAAGAGCACCATCAAAGTATTACTACTAACTATAGTCCGTATCTTCCTCCCCTATACATTTTTTTTAAGGATTTATTTATTTATTTACTTTTATGCATTTTTACCCCCCACCCACCCCATTTTTGCTGTTTCTGTGTCCATTTGCTGGGCAACTCTCTGTGTCTGTTTCCTGCCTTCTCTTCTCATTCTCCTCCTCCTGTTTTCACTGGGATTTGATCCTCGGAATCTCCGATATGGGAGAGAGGCGTCCTACCGCCTGTGCTACCTTAGTTCCCGGTTTTTCAGTGTGTCTCGTCTTTGCTTTTCCTCATGTCACTCTCCTGTTATGTCATCATCTTGCTACGTGGCTCATGGGGCCTGGCTGCTCACCCACACACAGGGCCTGGCAGCGCACCCAGGGCCTGGTTGCTCACCCACACATGGGGCCTGGCGGCTCACTCGCGGACGGGGCCTAGGGGCGCACCCGTGTGCGGGGCCTGGCAGCCCACACGCCTTCTATATTTTTCTTTTTTTATTTTTACTGGGAGGTCCTGGGGATCGAACCCAGGTCCCTCCATATGGGAGGCATATGCCCAACCACCCGAGCCACATCTGTCCCCCTGCTATATCTCTTAAGGTTGACCAAAGATACCCAAAGTTACAGTCTTTTCCTGTACAGGATGGTCATATAATAAATCAGGCTTAGTTTATCATCACATTCTAAAAACCAGACCTAGAGAGAAAAACTAGGTCTAGGGACACATGCATGGATTCTAATATAGCGAATGTTTAGCCTACCCTGATTATCACAAAATCAGGACAGCGAAAATATTTGCAGGCAAAATGTTTTATAAATGAATGCACACCACATGTGCTTAGCAAAGACTGGTGGTATACACATCAGTGTTATAAACCACACAAAAAGCCGATCAGAATTATTTTTAGAGAACAAAGAAACATGGCATTTCCTCCATGTAGAAGCATGAGTGTGATTGGCTTTACTTCCAAATGCAGAGTAAGTACCCGTGCGCGACGAGCCTGGGGTTTGCTAAATACATGCTGTGTGATGAGCCTACCTGGTTGTCTGGCACGGGGACATGTGCACATGAGCAGTGAAGTGGTCAGATGACTCACTGGATATGAGCACTGGCTTAGATGGAAAAGGCACCTTGGTCCAAACACCAATTCTGCCCCTCAAAAGCTGTATATCCTTGGCTGAGTTCCTTGACCTCTCTCAACCTCCAAATTTTCTCTTCTATGAAATGGAGATAACAATACCTATCCAGCAGGACTATATAAAGAAATGAAATAGGCTTAAAGCCCTAGAGCGGTGCCTAGCTGATACTCAATGTCCAATAAATGGTAGCTATTGTTATTACTAGGAAATGGTTGCTGCCGCAAGGTGCTCCCAGCCTAGTGGGGAAGGCAGACATGTGAACAGACAAATGATATTGCAATCCAGTTATCACTACTACGGAAGCATGGAAAATGTGCTTGGAGAACTCAATGGAGGCGTGCCTGACGTAGGTAGAGCTGGAGAGTCTGAAACTCTTGCTCATTCTTGAGGAAGGAAAGAGGTCACTTAGGGCCTTGCCAAGACCTTTTGGGTCCCTGAAGCCAGGAGGAAACCTACAGAAGACAGCCTCTTGGAGGCCTGTGGAGAATCTTCATTCTTTGTGATGAATGTTCAGCCTGGGAAGTCTGCAAAGGCACAGTGTTTTAGGAGATCCTGAACAACGTGTGTGTAATACATCCCATCAGAGCACCCAGACAAGGCTTGGGCTTAGAGAAGAGTGGCCGCGTGGGCCCAGGGCTTCCTGCTGTAATTAGTTCCAGGTGGAGGGCATTACGCCACTGCTGCTATGGAGTGCTACTGTGTCGTGTCACCTGTTAAGCAGGAGGATGTGTCTCCTGCAACTCTGAGAATAAAGTTCTCTCCTCATCCTATACCACAGTCCAGCTTTCAAACTCTGAAAGCTATTTTCAGTAGAGATTCCCTTCTAGGGACCAGGCAGTGGCGGATAGGCCTGAGTAATTTGATGGAAGGAAGCATTAGACTTTAAAGACACGGTTATACATTAGCTCTCAGTATCTTGTACAATCTTTAGCTCAAGTAAGATTTGAGCTTTGGAAACATATTTGCTGTTGTTTTGATGAAATGGAAAGCAGATAAAAAGTAAGGTATGATAGTACCTAGAGAGAAAATCAAAGGCGGCAGAGTTGCACAGTTGAATTAGGAATGTAGCAGAGAGACAGAGACAGGGATGAGGAGAAAAACCAAGGGGAGATCACTGAAGCCAGTGGGATGAAAAGTACAAGGCAAAATGTGTGAATGGCAGAGAAGCAGGCTGGGGCAGGGGGGACAATGGGCGGCATGAGTAAAAGGAATCAGAATATTGTGGCAGGCACTCATGGGGCTCCAAGCCACATCCTTTCGGTCACTTCTGGCTTAAGCCACACCTGACTCCCACTGCAGCTGTGGTGGACACTGACAGCTTCCCATTCAAAGGCTTCTCAGCTCCTCTCCCTCAGAAATTTCTCCAAAGCTGCAGAACCCATTCAGCCAAGTGTGGAGGAGTTAATGCGAAGCTGGGAAGATGAAGGTGGGGAGAGGGTAGGGGCAGGGGCAGGAGTTAGTGGATAATGCCTCAGCTTTCACTCTTCTGGAGGGACAATTATTCTATACACATTCTGAATAATCCCCAAAGGGCCCCAATAAGGTTCAGCCCCAGCTGCCCAAAGTGGTAACCAGCTCAACAGCATACTCCTTAAGGACCTTCCCTCCTACCCTATTTCAAGCTCTCTGCCCCTCATTCCAGCTTCTTGAGATCACCTCCCAAATAAAGCCCCTGTACCTAGGTCCCACTCTCAAATTCTAGAGGATTGAAGGAAGGAAGTTGGCAGCAGCAGCAGTCACAACAGAGAAACAACAGACCATATGCCCACGAAAAGGTTCTACAGCACACAGTATTAATCATAGTAACACAAGGCTGAAAGGAACCTCAAGACACTATCTAGTTTGTCTTCCTGCCTTAAGGCAGCCACTGTATCATCCCAGGCAAAAGAGTCTTTCTTAGAGGCTGCCATGTGAAAATTCCTCAATATCATTAACAGAATCGATTAAGTTAATAATTATCATTAACAATGATACTAAATTAGACCACTGGTGCCAGGAGCATAAAAAAGATAGCACTGTTGACTTATTATAAACTAATCTGATCAATCGGATAGATGGCCACATGGGAGGTAAGTGTGCCGAAGTTCAGTGCGATTACTCATTAAATCCACTGCCTCCCTCCTTTGCCAGCCTCAGTAAGGGCTTCTGTTTTCACCATGTACTCAACAGGAAGGAAAGCTTTCCTTGCTCAGCTCACTGGTGCAGCGTAAGCAAAACTATTTTGCTCACCCTCGTTTAAGGACTTTGTGCTCATTCGGTTTGAAAATCTGTATTGGAACGCTGATATTTCTAAAGAGATATTGGCTACCATTTTAAAGCTTGAATGTTACTCTAGCACTCAGATTATCTTCTTTATATCTACTCTCTCAGACATTTTCAGAGACATTGTTGACCAGTGGGTATAAAATATATTGGATAAGGATTTGGTTTGTTGTTCCATAAAAGAAAAAAAACACATATTTCCATAACAAAGCTATTCTCCTGATAAAATCACTCCCTGTGAGTTAATCCCTCCTTTGACTTGATGCCGATATCAAATATGGAATTCCCCAAATTATTCAAATGGTTAGGTAAATTAATGAATGAATTTCAGATATCACATAAGATGAAGGTGAATATTTTGAAATTGACTCCTTTTAAAATAATCATTACAAGGAAAGTCACCCATCAGCAGAAAGAAAACAGTTCCATCAGACTTTGTTTCCTGGTACATAAGGAAAAAAGATGACTGTGAAAAGCGAAAATCAGAGCCATTATCCAGACTATCTCTGATAGTGCTGTGGAATGAAGAAAGCCATTAAAGATCCACACGTAGGGAGTACTGGTGGAATCGACAACGACCCTCCAGCAGTGTTTCCAAGAGGCACATCCAGGCAGTGTGGAATAGTGGTGGCAATTAAACAGTCATAAAAAATCTGAAGCTGGAATGCTGACAAGAAAGCATCCCGGCACGACCAGCACTGAGAGTCTAATAGTCAATCTGCAGCACTCCTCTTCAACTTAAATAATGTTTGCCAGAATTCTCGGTCAACACTTTTCTCCCTTCCTTTTTGCTTTACACTGCAGAATTGTGTGGGAGCTGGCTGGGATCAAGAGTCGGGAAGGCGCTGAGGTTCTCCTGGGCAGAACCTCTCCTGAGGTTCTGGCTGGAGGATGGGAGAGCAAGAG
This sequence comes from Cabassous unicinctus, assembly GCA_029593785.1. NCBI lineage: Eukaryota > Metazoa > Chordata > Mammalia > Cingulata > Chlamyphoridae > Cabassous > Cabassous unicinctus. Next base: position 2,241 of record JAQZBX010051790.1, on the reverse strand, counting down.
ATCAGAAAAGACACCTCAAGAAAACGTTTATCAGCTGACCAACTGAAGAAAGAATAACACGCGATCTCAGGCATGTGGGGCAGAGCGGGCCTCAAGTCCTCTTATTTGTATTCACAATAAATTAAAAAGCTGCAAAAAGCTACAGGAAGCTGAGGGCTGTGCACCAAGAAGTGGGCTGAGGTGGTGCCAAGTTCCTTTCTTTATCGTGGTGCCCAAAGGCTGTGTCTACAGAGTACAAAACGATCTGATCTGGGCAAGGGGCAGGAGAGGGTGTGAGGAACGCACATGTTGGTGTCGGGCGGATCTGGTTTCAAGTCCTGAGGCTGCCATTTATCTGAGAGGTGACCCAGCAAGCCACTCTACTCTTCTGCTCAATTTCCACGGTATCTATCTCTCGAGTTATCTTGAGCATTAAATGTGATCCTGTCTGCAAATGCTTCGCAGGGTGCGTGGCACAGGGTGCCACTTAATAAATGCTGGCCACTGCCTTCAGAGAAGAGGAAAACTCCGACCCGCCGTGTTTTCACAGTATGTAGAGTACAGCAATGCCCAGGTTGAAGTAGAACCGAACTGCCATACAGAAGCCTCACGACAGAGCAGAAGCTTCTACCACACACTGGGGCGGGGTGGTTTCCTGTGAGAATGCCCAGTTTGCTGATCACTGGGCTAATACATGGCTAACAAATTCTGTCTGTGCTTGATTCCAAGCCCTGTGATCTTTGTGTCACACCATCAAGTTTCTTCTTGTAGCACAGCAGGATGAAGGGGGATTAGAAAGAACCCCAGCTTCCTGAGCAAATGCTTCTGCACTTTAGTGTGGGATGCATCGTATTACCATGCAGATATCCAAAGCCAGCCCCTTCCTCTTGCCTGCTGCCTTTGAGAATTAGTATGTTAAAGAACATATTTATTAACTCACTTAATGTGCTGGACACTTCTTTTTTTTTTTTTAAGAAAAACCTATTTTTCAAACAAGCAGCAGAACTGTGTAACATGTCACTCTTTGTGGGAAAAAAATGTATGTTTGTATAATATAAATAGAATATTCCAGGAAGGATACACAAGAGACTAGTAATGGCGGTTGCTTCTGGGAGGGGAATTGCATGGATGAGAGCAGGAGCTGGGGGGGTGAGCTCTTCTGTATGTGTTCAATTATGTACCCCATGTTTGCATTAATTATTCAAAATTATTTTTAAAAATTAAATTTCCCTATGTAACTATAATTGTAATAATTATCACTTATGGTAAATAGCTCTATGCTCTGCCTACATGAATTTATGCTAATCAAAGAAGTGAAAAATGAAAGACCTGCTGCTTTCAGAGCAGCTGAAGGAGCAGGGGCAGGCACCAGGCTTAACCTATCATGCCCTCTTAAAGCAGCAAGACTTGCAAAAAATGTGACTAAAGTGAAATTTTGTTTCTTAGATCTAATCTTTCCATAAACATATTTTTAAGCAGAGTGTGGTTCAATGTCCCAGGACTCTGAATACTGTGGTTTCCCCCCTCACACCCCCAGCCACTGTGCAGTCACGGAGACTGCAAAAGCAGTCATTTTCACTCAGCGTGCCACAAATGCAGTCGACCCACTCACCAGCCCCACGGTTGTGTTCCACACTTGAAGCCCATGTTTATAAACCTAAGTGTATAATCTAGTCACCCAAATTGAGTTCCTACTATATGCCAGGAAATGTTCTAAGGAATTCTAATACTTGAGGCCAGCTTGAAAGGAACCCCAAAATGAGTCTTTCAATTTTGTAACCAAGTCTTTTACAAATGAAAACATTACCCCTACTTATGACTCTTCATTATGATTTATATATTGTATATAAGTACACATGTATGTATATAAACACACACACACATATTACATCGTAGTTAGGATCACTGGATGGAGTGGAATCTCGGTCCCATCACAAGTTGAGTGACCCTGGGCAAGTCACATAATATTTCTGAACTTCAAGTTCATCTTCTCTAAAGTGGGAATAATGGCACTATCTTTCATGGTGATTTAAAGATTTTAAATAGTGTCTATATATCTCTATCTATCTATCTATCTATCTATCTATCATCTATATATCTATATATCTAAAGACAAGACACTTAGCACAGTGCCTGCCATGTGGTGGCTCAATGAATAATCGCTAAGAAAAAAAGTACAAGTGTTTTCAGTTAAATGAATAAATTACATCTTTATAAATCCCAGTCAAATGATAACTTGTCTATTTCTTTTTTTTTTTTTTT
>JAQZBX010051789.1:0-19287 GCA_029593785.1 Cabassous unicinctus | reverse complement strand
CGGCCACCCTGAGTTGTTTTTTTCATTTGTTTGCTTGTTGTTTGTCTTTTTTAATTTTTAATTTTTAATTTTTTTTATTTTATTTATCCCCCCCTTGCTGCTTGTGCTGCTGTATCCATTCGCTGCGTGTCTTCTCTGTGTCTGCTTATCTCCCCCTTGCTGTGAGGTCTTGCCGCATCAGCCCATGGTGCCGCGCGAGCCGGCCTGCCCTCACGAGGAGGCGCCGGGAAGCGAACCCGGGGCCTCCCATATGGTAAACGGGGGCTCTATCCACTGAGCCACACCCGCTTCCCTGTCGTTTGTCTTTTGGTTTTTAGGAGGCACCAGGAACCGAACCTGGGACCTCCCATGTGGAAAGCAGGCTCTCAACCACTTGAGCCACATCCGCTCCCAATATGTAATTAATAAAACACAATAATAAGACAAACACCTGTAATCTACCATGTGGCCCAAGAGCTAGAACATGACAGATATCATCAACCCTACCCTGTCCCATATCCTAAATCCAAATTTTATGCTCTAAAAAAAATCTTGACGAGTTTTTGATTTCCTTAGAAAATGTTTAGTTTTGCTTATTTTCCACCTTTGGAAAAAACAGTTATAATGTGTGCAGTTTTCTGAAACTCGCTGTTTTCACTTGTGATTTTGTTTCTAAGATCCATCCATCTTGTTGCAGGTAACTGTAGTTCATTCATTTTCACTGCTGCTCAGTGCTGCACACTGTGGGAATAGATTCACAGTTGATTTCTTCTCCTGGCAGTGGGCATCTGGGCTTTTCATGTTTGTACTATTACAGACATTGCTGCCTTGAACATTCTTACACACACCTTTCACAGGTGCAAGAGTTTCCAGGGTCTTTACCTAGGAGTGCAGTTACTGGCTGGGTTATGGGCATGTGCAAATTCACATTTACAAGAATATGCCAAATTGTTTTCCAAAGTGATTCTGCTATTTACACCACCCACCTCCTCGTGTAAGAGTCCCCACTGCTTGGCATCCTGGCCTCCACTTCTTGGGCCCTACTTCTGCACCCTCCGTGGCACCCAGCACAATCAGTGGTTTGTAGCAGGCTCAAACATGGTTTATTTACTGACTGCCGGGGACAATGGAATGGATGGGTAAGTGGCATGGAAGACAGACAATCGGCACAGGGGCCACCTTCCTAAGGAAGGATGAACTGAAAACCCCAGAATCTCAGACCATCAGTGCTGGCACAGACCACACACTGGGCTTCTCTGGGCCACCTCCCTGGGGCATCCTCATGGGCCTTCATGATTCCTGGATTTTGAGCCTCAGTGCCCAGCAAGGCATCTCTTTATGGACACAAGCTGCCAGTATGGCTTTGGAGGCCAGGACATCCTCAGGAATCTTCTCCTAGTATTGACCTTGTGCCTGGCCCTGCCCATTTGCAGCACTCCAGAGGGGGCTTTTAGGATTGGTGCTCAGATGTGTCCCATGAGCCTGGGAGGGGGACTTTGAAGACCTGCTCCTTTGGGAATTCTATCCATGAATAACACCCCATATCTGGGAATGGGCCCTGCTGTCCGTTTCAAAACAGCCAGGTTTCTCTGCCCTCTTTACCCTTTTTTCTTACAAGTTGATTTTTGTTTTATTTATTTATTTATTTATTTTTGAGGTACCAGGGCTGAGGACTGAACCTGGGACCTCGTATGTGGGAAGCTGGTGCTCAACCGCTGAGCCATATTGGCTCCCGAGTTGTTTTTTTTTTTCATTTGTTTGCTTGTTATTTGTTTTTTTGTTATTAGGAGTCACTGGAACCGAACCCAGGACCTCCCATGTGGGAAGCAGGCACTCAACTGCTTGAGCCACACCTGCTCCCACATCTGCTGTTTTTTGTTTGTTTGTTTGTTTTGAGGTACCAGGAATTGAACCCAGGATCTTGTACACGGGAAGCTGGCATTCAACCACTGAGTTACACCCACTCCCTTTTTTTACTTTTTTTTTTTAAACAAGTTGTTTTTAAGGTAAATCCTAGTGACATGATAGAAGTTTCTCCCTGTTTTCAGCCATGACTGAAATTCATAATCTTCACACATACTTACACATATATACTCACCCTCCCAAAGCTCACATTCCTCCCTTCTTTTCAAGTCCAAGGCCTGTGAGAAGAGTTTTCTGTTGAAGGTCAGCAGCTCTGATTGCATTTCTTTCTTTAGAACACTGTTTTTGCTGAAGCTGATTCCATTACCTTTGAGTTCACGGAAGTGGAGCCCATTAGAAGAATCGGCAGTCAAGAGGTTCCAAAGAGGCTTAGAGAGGATGCTAAACTTGGGTTCATTTGGCCAATGTGGTTTATTGACAGAGACCTCTCTTTTTTTAATGGTGCCTGAATTTTCCTGCTTTGCAACCACCGACCTGTTTATGGTGGAAAGAAGGAAGCTTGGGGCTTTAGGTCCAGATGTCAACATCCACTCCTAAACACCCTACTCCTCCAGAAAGGGGCTTACTTCCCATCACACCAAGATAGCTCATCCACACGCACATCCAGGCCTCAGGCTGGTCCAGGCAGGAGTGGAGAGAGACGGTGGCTGTGCCCTTGGCCCTGGTGATTGTGTTTACAGTTCTGACCGTTGACTTGTCTCTTAACTTCTGACCTGTGTGTCCCCTTCCCGCATCTTGAGTCTGGGCATCTGTCGAGGCAACTGTTCCCTGGACAGACCCCTGCTTTCTGTGGAACCCTAGCCTTGCCTTACCCTTCCAGCCATGGTTTCTGCCCCCTTTCTCTAATCCACCATTGTTCACGACCCTCAGGGCAGTGGCTTTGTGAACTGGGGCAGGTGTCCTGAGCTCTCTTATCTGCAAAAGGTGGGTGATAACTCCCACCCCACCAATGAAAGTGTAAGAAAGTGCAAATTGTAGGGTGTCATGAGATTGGCAATGATGGAACATGGGACAATGCCTTTTATGTTGACATTGTGAAGAGCGTCCTCTCAAGAGTCTCCTGGGGAGGAGTGGAGGTGGATTGCTCCAACTATTCCAAAGAGTAATTTGCCAGTGCTTATCAGAACAGAAAAAAATGTAATTACCTTTAGGCCAGAAATTCCACTTCTAGGAATTTATCCAACGGAAATACCAAAGACCTACATATGAGGATGTTTATTGCGACACTGTTAATAGTAGCCAAGATCTGGAAGCCATTTAAGCACCCCTTTTTCTATGTGCTGTATCCATTCAGTAGTATACTATGCAACCACAGAAAAGAAGGAGGTAGTGATTCATGTCCTGATATGAAATAATCTTCAAGAAATATTGTTTAATGAAAAAAGGGTACAAAACATATGCTAGGATATGTAATCCATATGTGTGTGTGCTGAGAATATTTCTGGAAAATTTAACAATAAACAGATAACAGAAAATATTTTCTAGGGAGGACAGGAGTGGAGAAAGTTATCTTTTACTGTGTGCTCTAGCACTCTGAAATTTTTATCATGTGTATGTAAAATTAAAACAAAATTTTAAAGTATAAAAATGACTCTAAGGTGTTTCTATTCTGATTATGCTCAGGGTCTTATTTCTGGAACACTTATATGTCACAGATAGTGACTCTGACAATGGCCTTTTAAGAATGGAAAGACGTCATACTCTTCAGAGAACCGAAAGAAGGATGTGGGCTCCCCAGAATTTGCCCCTGTCTGCTCCCACCCCAGGGCTGCTGGCCTTCTGTGGCATTAAGCCCTGGAAACCTCACCCTCTGCCCCTGCCCCCGGACTCCTAACCCTGACCACTCAGCCAGACACCAGCCCTCCCTGCAATTCTGTGTTGCGTATCACGATGAAAAATAGCAATTATTGATCTGTTGACCCGTGCCAGGCCCAGTGTGAAGTGCTAAATGTGCATCTGCACAGCTGGAGCAGTGGGCCCAGCTTCCTAACAGCTGCTCTCCCCCTTCGAGCCATTCTTCACCTACAGCCAGAGTCATCTTTTAAACACTAAATCATAACGTCACCACCCTGCTTAAAACCCTCCCCTGGTTTCCTGTTGAGATTAGAATAAAATCCAAACTCCTGACTGTGGCTAGGAGGCCCTGCAGGATCTGGACCTTGCTGCCCTCTGCCCTTTGCCTCCGCCCACTGCCCTCACTTGCTGGGCTCCACCTCTGCTCCAGCCAGACTAGCCTCCTTCAGGTTCCTTGAATAGCCCAGGCGCATTCCTGCCTCAGGGCCTTTGCACTGGCAGTTTGCTTGCCTGGGTGGGGCACGCCGTCTTGCTCTTCGCACTGCTGTGCCTCATCTTTGTAGGTCTTGCACAACTTCGCCCCTCAGAGAGGCCTCCAACTGCCCCAGGTAAAGGGCACGCCCTGTCCCCACTCCTCTGTCCCACACCACCAGATTTACTTTCTCCCTAATATCAATCAGTATCAGGAAATGATCTTGTGTGCTTGTTTATGGTCTGGTCCCTCTCCTCAGAAGGTCAATGCCGTGAGCGCATCAGTCTTGTTCCTGCTGATCACCCTATGGCCCTGCGCCCTGACCGGTGTCTGGGGTGGTGGGGTGCGGGGGGCGCAGGGGGGTGTTTGCTAAGTGAATGCACGTGGTACCTGGCAGAGGCAGGTGCACAGAGCTGGTGGAATCTCTGCTGCTCACGTGTTGTGTGACCTTGGGAAAATCACGTTTTCTGCAGCTGTGAAATGGGGCAGGCTGGGAATAGCCGGGCGAAACAGAGTCGCTCTCTGAGTGGCACTTTTTGTTATTTCTAGAAGCCTGTTATTCCAAAGAAATTGTGCAGAAATGTGTACTCTGATTTTCCAGCTGCGGCTGTTTTCTGCCCACCTTCCTGCTCTGGGAAGCAACCTCTGTGCCTGGGAAACTCTCTGGGAGAGAGGAATGGCCCCGGAAATATCCTAATGCCCAAGGGAAAGCGGAGCGGCATAAAGGCAGGGGAGGGGCGCCTCTGGGGGTTTGAACTGTCTCTTGAAAAAGGGTGTGGGAAGAAGGGCTGGGGTCTAGGAACACTTTTAAGGGAAGTTGGCCGGGCTGAACTCTGAGCTCAGCCTGAGGGCCTAGATGAAGCCTCACCCTGATGGTTATTACCTGTTACTCCCTTAAAGGAAGGACCCAGACTAACCAGCTCAAATTGTGCATTTTCATAATTCTTTATGAAAGAATTATGGGCAAGAACTTTCGTTGTGCCCCTTTTAGAGTTGAGGAAACTGAGGCACAGAGAGGGTGTCTTGCCCAAGTTCACACACATCTGCAGCGCTGGCATTCAAACACAGACGGGCTCTTCCTGCCAGAATTTTGAGGTTTCCTAGAACTTCCCAGGATTCTTTATTTTTGTTAGGTCAGGCCTGTTTCCTCCCTGTCACCAGCAGTAAAACCACCCCTAATGATTGAAAAGAGGCTGAGGGCTTGCTCTGATGATAACAGGACTGGGGAGAAGTGGGGGCACCGCTGCCCGGCTCTGCAGGAGATTCTGGAGACAGACCCCAAAGGGGGCCACTGGGAAAGGGAATGAATGGGAACCAAATCCCAAGGGTCACCTTTCACCTTTGAGGTTCCCATGCCAGCCTAAAAGCAGCCTGGGACAGGGGCTTCCTCACGCCTGGGAACTCTCCCCACCTCCCTGCCCCCACAGGATTTTCCTTGAGATCCAAGTTTCAGAGACTTCCAAGAGCGGAACCACCTTGAGCGAAACGCCAGGTGGCATAGAATGTCTGGCTCAGCACGGGACCTGGAGCCACCTCCCCAAGATGCAAGGGGCGAGGAACAGCCCCTTTCCCCCACTGGCAGGGTGGCGGTCTTCACCCTCTCTCCCCGCTTCCCAACAACGACACCTACTGTCTTACCATTGGGTCCAGCCCCTCACTCAAAGTCTGCACGGGGGTGACCAGAACTCTCTAACACCTGGGTGGACATCTGTCCACAAAAGGGGGTGGGGTGGGGGTGGTACAGGAGGCGATGAGGGTGGATTACACTGGAGAAACAGGCCCCACTCTGGCCGGAGGACAGGGCAGGGAGCACAGGTGGCGGAACCTGGAGGGAATGAAAGGAACTGAGTTGGTGCATTTTAATGAGACCATTTCATGCAGCGCCTAGCTGGAGAGTTGGCCTCTTTAAAAACTGGATGAAGGCAGTGCTGTCAGGGTTTGGTGCTCTGGGAAGGCCACCTGGGGGTCTGCACGTGCTCCCAACCCCTAGCTCAGCCCCCTCCCAGCACCTCCCTCCCCACAAGTTTCCGGAGCTGCCACCCACAGACCAGCGTCTGGGTGCTGAGTCATAGACTGTGGGGCCTGCCAGGGGGCGAGGGTGGCAGATGGCTTTACGTGGGCGTGAGTGTGTGGGGGGGGAGCAGATGGGGAAGGGACAGTGACCCTGGGCCCAGCGGGACTCAGGAAAACGACCTGGGATTAGGCTGAGTTCTGCCTGCAAGCCCCAACTCCTCCTTTTTTGTCTTTTCTCCCATTTTCCAGGGGTGCCTGTTCCTCCGGGGAGAGCCAGGTGTGGTTGGGCTGGGCTGGACGGTGACCCCGGGAGGCCCGAGGCCCAGGGCTTCTGCTGGCCACCTGGCCTGGCCGGCCCCTGCCCGTGGGAGGCATTGCCTGGCTCTGTTTATCCAGGCCAGGCACTTCCGGAGCAGATGGGCGCCTGTTGGTGCTGCTGGCCAGGAGCTGAGCTGACGTCCTCTCATTGCCAAGTGGCAGGTGACTCGGGGCCGGGAGGGGAACATGTGTTTTGTTTGGCCATTTATGAGGGAGAAATCCCTCGAGGCTGCAAATTGCCTGCACACCTGAGTGAGCACAGCCTCTGGCCAGTGCCAACTCTTTGACCCAAAGAGGCCTGAGCCTTTTAAGTGACTAAGAGCTGGGGACCAGTGCGGGGTCTCCCTGGGAGCCATCGTTGGGGTCTGCTCTCTGCCACTGCCATCCTAGGCTGCTTGCTTGCCTTACTCTTCCTCTCATCTTTGACTTTTTCTTCTCTCTCACTGCCACTTAGAGAGGGTGCCCTGTGTCCAGGCCGAAGGTTGAGGGGAGAGTGAGGCCGCCATTTACTCCAGAATGGACTGGCTCTCAGGGTTAAACCCACCAGGACTGCAACTGTAAATTAGAAGGCACTGTAGAAAGGCAGGAATTATTTTTACTAATATGCCCTTCCCCATTAAGAGGCAATCAATTTACAACTGTTCTTAATCCTTTTTGGATCCCGGAGGCCTTTGGGAATCCAAGGAAAAGCTTTGACTCCCACTCAGGATAAATATATACACAAAGGCGCAAATTCCTTCAGCAGTGACACAGTCCTTCCAGCGCCCGTTCTCCCCTGGAATCCAGGGGAGGACCTGCTCAGGGTCAGGCCTGCCCTGGGGGAAGAGGGGGCCCAGCTCTCAGCACCGGGCCTGCGAGCTCGGGGGTGGCCACTCTGGGCCAGGCTTGGGGAGGGTTTCCTCAGATCAGGCCAGAGTCAGTGTGTACATATGTGCATGACTAGAAAGGCTCAAGGAAAGAGGGGTGCTCTGACGTGGTGTGAGCATTTTTTTTTTCCCTTTTGCTCCATTCGTGACTACGTTCAAGAAATTGTTTGTGAAAACACCCAAACTATGTACGCCTGTGTGTACATATAAATGTTTTGTAGGGGGATCTTTTGTACAGAAGAGACCCTTAGGAGAGGGGTTTTGATAATATTTAACCTTTATTGAGTTATTTCTATGTGCACTCTTCTGGACACTTACATGAATAAACCAATTCAATCCTGACAATGTCCCTATGAGAAAAGAACAATCGTTACCCTCAGGCGACAGATGGGGAAACTGAGACACAGAGAGGATAAGTACATTGTCCATAGACATGCAGCTAGTAAACGGAAGTGGCAGCAGTGGTACTTCTCTCCAAATACTCCATTTACTGTACTGTGTTTCCCACCCTCTTCCTGTGAGGCTGGGCCACAAGTGTACAAGGTTTTGAAGGCTAAACCCCCAAAAGATAACGGTGCCTGCTTCTGGGAAGGGGCTATGACTGGGGGCAGCAAGGGAGGACTTTTCCCTGTGGTTCCAGGTTTAGATGTGTTTGAATTTTTACAATAAGGATGTATCCAAATGTTAATTGTATATTAAATAAGTAAACAACTTAAAAAAAAAAAAAGGCTCTTGTTATTCTGGGGACCTCAGATCTTTTGAAAAGCTTGAAAACCATGGGCCTTCTCTCCCCAGTGCATCCACCCATGCACACACTCCCCAGCCCTAAGGGAAGCGGAGACCCCTGGCCCTGAAGCTGACTCTGCTCTTTCCAGAAGACCACTGAGATACCCCATCCCACACCCTCCCCTCTTCCCACCCAGTTCCTCAGCAATTCTAGCCGAATTGTTCTCAAATAGAATCATGTGGGGGGCTTATGAAAACAAATTGCTGGCCCACCCCAGGTACGTCTGGGTGGGCCTTGAGGTTTTCTTTTCTAACAAGTGTCCAGGTGATATGGTAGGACGCACCCCCTACCACACTTTGAGAACCACTGCTCTAGGGGTCCCCTGGAACCCTGGAATCCTTAGAGGGGCCCCAGCTGGGAACAGGGGAGGAGAGAGGAGGAGGCTCCCTGGGAATCATGTGGGGGACAGGCAAGAAGGGCATTCCGTCTCTTAAGGGTTAGGCCGAGAAGATGCATGGCTCGTCCCTCAGCTAGAAGCGACCCAGGGGTCACCCTGCCCCTTCCCAGGGGCTGAAGGGTCGTGGGGAGTGGGCGGCTTCCTCCATGTCCCACTACCAGTCATCGGCCTGGCTGGGACTCAGCTCTGCTGCGAGCCTGTGCCTCCTCCCAGTTGAGTTAGCCGCTGGCCTGAAAAGGTGGCTGAAAAGACCAGGGGTCGTAGGGCTGGGGGCTGGGGAGGCCTCTCCAAAGAGAAAGAGTGCCTCACCCTCCCCTCTCCCCAAGGGACTTGATTGAGCTAACGGGCACCCATCCAGCAACTGGCCTGGCGTCAGCACCCAGTAGAGGGACGAAAGGGGGAGGCCCAGCTCCACTCCACTAAGCTGGAGGAAAATGGTGGAGGAGGAAAAGGTTTTCTGCGGCACTTTCTACTCCCTTCCCTTCCTGCAACTCCCTGGATAGCCAACTCCCAGTCCTTACTGCATCCAAAGGGATTTAATTTTTCCCTCAGTGAATGTGTCCCACCCTGGGGGCATTTCCATCTTAACTGAAGCCTCACAACCCAAGGATGTGTACAAAGCAAGGAGCTTTGTGCACAGTAGGGATTTGGGAGGGGTGGGTTCTAGTTTGTCCCGCTAGAGGCAGGCTCCCTAGGTGGGGCTGCACTTTTGGGGGGAGTGCCCCTGGTGCAGCTCCTGGGGCCCTGTATTGTGTGGTGCTTCTGGGGAGGAGCCTAGCAGCTATGTGGAGGTCTTTATTAGCCAGAATGCACTCAGGAGAAACAGAAGAGGGTCAGAGGTGCCACATTCTTCCAGCAGCTTCTGAGATAAGAGCCGGCACTGCACTGAGGGGTCTGATCTGCAGCCTTGGCCACCTAGCAGCTGGTGCGAAGTCCGACCTTGGGGAAGGGAGCTCTAAGGAAACTCAATGAGTGCTGCCCCCCCAACTCTCCCCCAATTCCTTTCACCTGCTGAGGCACAGGCAGGAACCTGTGGAGGGACAGAGGTCTCTGGAGTGGCTGCAGATTACGGGTCAACCTGGGGCTTCTGAAGAGACAAACCAGCAGCCCCTTCTCGGGTCTGCAGGGGCAGTGAGGGGCCAGTCCTTCTTTCATTCCTCTAACGACCAACAAACCCTCACCCAGTGCTGGCTTTGCACCAGGCACTGCACAGACTCGGGGTGCTACAAAGGGAAGAGGTCCCATGCCCACTCGAACTCCTGGCGGCATGGAGAGAGATGCAGTGAAGGCAGTTTCAGCTCAACAGGGTGTGGGTGCCGCGTTTGGGGGAACTCCAGGAAGTAAGCAAATCCTTTTGGGAACCTTCTTCCAGGTCGCACTGAGTGCTCTGTCTTGACTCTCCCATTTTGGCTACTTCCAGCTCCATGTTTGGTGAGTTCTGGCACTTGGGTGAGGGCTTGTCATGCATTCTTCTGAGAGGGAGACACGTTGACCCATTTCACAGAAATAGAAACTGAGGGAGAGAGTGGCTCCGCCACATGCGCCTTCCATTCCTGGATTGCCTTTCGCTCCTGACTCTCCCGCTACCCTAGAATTCCCATTCCCCGATGTTCTGGCCTCCGTTCTCGTCTCTGGCCTCTCGCAGGCTCTCCCTCCATGATCTCATGCCTTCCCACAGACCCATATTTGGGTCAGGGGCCCCTCCACCCTGCAGACTTGCACTTACACTTCTTGCCTGCCTGCTGGGTAGCTCCATTAGGCCATCCTCGCAGCGCCTCAGCCCCACTGTCTCCGAGCCCACCATCTCCTCCAGATTTCTGCTTGATGGTTAATGGGGCCTTTTGCTCCTGCTTACCCAGGCCCCAAGGCATCTCTCTTCTTCTGCCTCTACCTGGAACCCACAGTGCTCTGCAGCGAGGCAGAGACAGAGCAGTGTTGTGCAATGCCATTGTTGTAGTTTGCTAAAAGCTGCTGGGAGCAATATACCAGAAATGGGTTGGCTTTTATAATGGGAATTTATTAGGTTAAAACCTTACAGTTCTGAGGCAGTGAAAATGTCCAAATCAAGGCATCAGAGATGCTCTCTCATCAAAGGTCAGCTGCTGACTATCCCAGACTCCTGCCACGTGGCAAGGCACATGGGGGCACCTGCTTCTTTTCCAGGTCTCATTGCTTCAGCTTCTGGCGCTCGCCTCTGGCTTCCTCTCTCCCTGGTTCCTCTCTAAGCTCCTGGGTTCCTTCTCTCTGTCTCCATGGCTTTTTCTCCGTGTATCTGCTGCTTTCCATTTATAAAGGACTCCAGCAAGAGGACCAAGACCCATTCTGGGTCATGCCTCACTGAAGTAATCTAGTAAGACCCCCTAACTGAATCCAACCCAGTCAAAGGGTCCCACACCCACAGGAATGGATTAACTCCAAGAACATGATCCTTTCTGGGATCCACAAAAAGCCCCAAACTGTCATAGCCATGTTGCAAGGGACAGAAAACTCCTATTCAAACAGCTTTAACCAGTAACAGACTTTTTGAAGTAGAGCTTGTCTCAGGCACAGCTGGATCCCGTGTCCAAATGGTCCCAGCTCAGCACTCACCCATGCTGGTTTCACTGTTAGGTTCCACAGGGTGACGAAATGGCCATCAGCTCAGGCCTATAGCTGCCTAAGCAAGCAGAAGAGAGAGCTCTTCTCTTGCTGGTTAATCCTACCCAAGTCCTGGGATTTATGCTGTTGGGTCCAACTGGAGTCTTTGCCCAGGTCCTGGGGCTTGGAGGATTCAGTGCTCCGATTAACCAGACTGAGGCCACTGGACCCAAAGGGACAGGAAGCGGGGTTACAAGTGCAGGCTTTAAAGTACCCTAGATATGTCCTTTCCCTCTTTGGGGGGGTGCTGGGGAAAGAAAGGCATGACCCAATTTGTTCTGAGGTTTTGGGGACCATTACTAGATAATACTCATAACCAGACGTGCTAAGAGTTGAACCATAGAATTCACGGTTAAGACCGAGCTGGGTTTGAGCCTCGGCTCTACTACCTGCTGCTCAGGATAGCCTAGGAGATGTTGTGCTGATAGACAACCCTGAAAATATCTGTGGCTTAACACAATAAGCTGTGTTTCTTCCCCATTGCACACATCCCATGCGGGACAGTGGGGGCCTCCACTCCACACAGTCACTTAGGGACCCATGTGGTGACAGGTGCCCTGTCTTGTAGTTGCACCATCTGATCATCTCTGCAGTTGGCATGCCAGGGGAAAGGAGAGACTGGAGAATGGTGCCTGGGCTTTTCTCCGCCTCCATCTGGAAGTGACTGCATCCCTTCCACTCAGGTTACATGGGCTAGAGCTAGTCACATGGCCCAGCCTCACAGGAAGAGAGTGGGAAGTAAAGGGGAGCAAGTGGAATATTTGGAGAGAATTCCCACTGCTGCCACTTCTGTTCACTAGCTGTATGTCTGTGGGCAAGTCACTTAACCTCTCTGTGTCTCAGTTTCCCCATCTGTTTCCTGAGGGTAAGGATCATTCTTTTCTCATAGGGACATTGTTGGGATTAAGTCAGTTTATATGTAAATGTCTCAGGAGAGTACCTGACGCAGAGAAATAGTTCAATAAGGGCTAAGTATTCTCACTACCCCTCTCCTTAGGGTCTTTTCTGAACAGATGATTTCCCTGCAGTGAGAATGAGGTCAAATATTCAGTAATGCTCTGGTCTAGGTCAAGAGCTTAGAGCTGGGTCATTTTAGGTGAGTAATTTAATATCTTTGAACCTCAACTTCATCTTCCATTAAAAAAGTTCCTGCTTTCATTTGAAAGCCCCTTAAGAAGGTGGTTGGTGAGGGAAGTTGTGTCTATCTGAAGCTTACTTTGCCTGCTAAGATGGTAAACAAGGACCTGCATATTTTAAAGATTTGCATCAGGGTTGAAACCACAAAAGAGCTCATCCCCACTTTAGCAGGAGACTCTGGGACCAGGACCATCCTCATCCCTAGCCACCATTTCCTGACTTCTCCATATCTACCCACAACACCTCTTTGGGTCTTGCCAAAGGTGCTCATTGTGTGAGGTTTTTCATTGCAGTCACCTAAGAGCACAGATGGTCTTTTCCCAACCAAAGACGGCTGGGAGAAACCCAGGCCCAGGCGTGACTGCATTGGTCTACAACAAACAAGATCCATTCATTTGGCACTTCACTCATTCTTTCATTGTATAAATATGTTTTGATGGCCTACTACGTGCCAGGCTTGTACGAGGAGCTGGGATGCTCTCTTGGAACTTGCATTCTAGGTGGATGGTGGCGGAGATGGACAACAAGCAAAAGAAGTGAAAAGCTCGGGAAGTACTACAAAGGAACATGAAATGGGACAATGCCTTGAGAGAAAGAGAAAGGAAGGAAGGAAGGGGCGTGGCAATATTTGGATAGAGTTGTCAGGGAAGGCATCAAAGGCAGGCATTCTTGTGACATGCCCTGCAGCACTTTGGGAAAGGCACATTACATTCCTTCCTGGTTTGAATGCCCTAGGAGAGGAATGAGGAGGCCAGGGCCTGGGAGCTCTGTGAGGAGGGGTGATGGGAAGGTGGAGAGGTGGGAGAGGCAGGCAGGGGCTGGATCCTAGGACCTTCCCTTCTCACCTTGCAGGGCCAGTTTCCTCCCGGAAGCCCAAGCCCAACCCCAGCTGACTCCATCTCCCCTCCTGAGGTGGCCTCAGGGGTCCAGGCTCAGCAGTCCCTCCACTCTCTACAGATCCCTCTGGCAATGTGTGGGAGATATGGGAGAATTGCAACCTTCTCTCTCCTTGCCCTCCAGAAAGTGGGAAGATAGGATCTATGTGGGCCTCAGGAGATGTTTGAGGTCCTGGGAGGGGTGGATGATAGCTGTGGGTGGAAGGTGGGGGGCTTCAGCCTTGACAGAGAGTAAGAATTAGATGGTGGGGAGGGGAGGGGAGTGGCATTCCAGGTAGGAGGAATGCAGAGCCAAGGAGTCCTCATGGGAAGGGAAGGGCCAAAGGACAAAAATACTCAAATCTGCTGGACTAGGTGTTGAGCCACCCATAATGAAAGAGGATGTTGGAAAAGCAAGGGAGGCATCCAGCTCATGGAAAGGTAACCAAGGCAGTGGTGTAGAACATTCCAGTCACATGTGCCCAAAGACAGGAATGAAGACTCTGGAGCCAGTTGGGTTTAAATTTGGGTTCTTTCACTTACTAATGTGACTTTAGACAAGTTACTTAACCCCCCTGTACCTGTTTCCCCACCTGTAAAATGGTGGTATTAACAGTACTGACATCATTTTATGAAGTTTAAATAAGCTCATATTTGCAAAGAATAAAGAGTGAATTATTGGAAAGCGGATGTGGCTCAGGTGAATGGGCTCCTGCCTACCACATGGGAGGTCCCTGGTTCAGATCCCGGTACCTCCTAAAGAAGACAGCGAGCTGGTGCGACAGGCAGGCGCAGCAAGCTGACACAACAAGAAACACAAGAAGAAAAAACATAATGAGAGACACAATAAAGCAGGGAGTGGAGGTGGCTCAAGCGATTAGGTACCTCCTTTCCACATCAGAGGTCCTGGGTTGGGCTCCTGGTGCCTCCTAAAGAAACAAGGAAGATGAACAGACACAGCAAGTGAAAAACAATGAGGCTGTGGGGAGAAATAAATAAATAAATAAAATAAATCTTAAAAAAAAAAAAGGATGAATTATTCACCCTGGTCCAGGGTGAATGTGATACAAGTGTTGGTTAAATGAAATGAAGACTACCAGAAGCTCTCAGATGTTTCTGAGTGGGACCATAAATGGATAAAAAGGGTGCTCTCCTCTGATCCATCCAGCATCTCTGTGGAAGCTGGATTGGAGGTGGAGCATCTTGAAGCCGGAAGGCAAGTTAGGAGTCTACTGCAATAGTCCAGGTACAAGGTGATGAGTGCCTGGTGAGGGGGGTGCCGGTGAGATTGGAGGGGATGGAAAGATGGGCCTGGTGTAGGAAGTGCTTATGAGCTCTGATGACTAGAGGCTGGATTTGGGGAAGTGAAGGTGGTACCCGAGGAGACTGAGGGTTTGGGCCCGGATGATGGGATCAATATAGGGCTACTGGCAAAGAAAGGGAAGTTAAAGTCATCTGGTTTAGAGGAATATGGTGCGTCCTTCCGTAGACGACTTACCCACACTGTTCTGGGTGGTGGTAGCTTATCCCCTGGGTCTAAGGAAAGCGTTTCTGTGGAGCTGGATTCTGACTATGTCTTAGAGAGATGTGAGAATAAAGGTTTCGGCCTGGGCCTCTGTGCACCTGTGTGGGTTGGCAAGAGGGGGTAGGTAGGCCGGGAAAGGGCAGTAAATATTTAATGAGGCTCAGTCCACACATCCTCTGCACTCTGTATTAAAAGAGCAACCAGGAAAGAAGACCCTGCCATTCACCACTCCCAGATACTCCGCAGTGACTGGTGAGTCCTGCCAGCTACCCCTCCCTGTGGACCTGCCGAGATTGCAGGGTGGGGGTCTCAGAGGGCCTCAGCCCGGCCCAATGCTGACCGCACCCACCTTGGGCTATGGCCTGGATCAGGGCCCTAGCTGGGGTCCAGTGGCAGTGGTTGGGATCAATAGCATCTTATTATTGGTTTCCATTAACAAGAATTGACCGGCACCTGCTACAGAATCCAGGGAACAAAGGGAAATTGTCCATTAACTGATGGATTTTTTGAGCATCTACTGTGTTCAAGGCTCCATATAAGGGCTCAAAGTAAAATTAAATACCTGGTTCCGGAAACTACATTAGCCTAGGTTTTTGTTTTTTCCGTTTTTAATTATTGATGGCAGTGGTTTCAATTCAGATGCCAGAAAATCATGTCCTGCTTTCAGTCATGAAAATCTTGTTTTAGCCTGGCTTTTAAGGCTAAATTTTTTCCTACAAAGAGTTCTTAAATTTATGAAAAAGTGTATTTGTGAATTTTTCTTGGGATTCAGTCCATGGCTTTCATCAGCTTCTCAAAGTTTTTTTAATTTTTATTTATTATTATTATTTTTAAATGATTTATTTTATTTATTTGTTTATCCCCCCCCCTTGTTGTTTTGTGCTTGCTGTCTGCTCTCTGTGTCTGTTCATCGTGTGCTTGTCTTATTTTTGGGAGGCACCAGGAACCAAACCTGGGACCTCCCATGTGGGAGGGAGGCGCCCAATGGCTTGAGCCACCTCTGCTTCCTATTATTATTTTTTAGGAGGTACCGGGTATTGAACCCAGGACCACATACATGGGAAGCAGATGCTCAACCACTTGAGCTACATCCACTCCCCATTTATTTCTTTTTTAATTCGGAAAAGTATCAAGAACAAAATAAAAATGACCCTAATCCTGCCACTCAGATAACCCTTGTTCCCACTTTTTAAACACATATGGAAAATGACTCAAATGCTATAGAAAGCCATAAAATGAGAAGCAAAATTCTCTCACTGCTCCTTCTGCCATCCCAGTCCCTATTCCCGTTTCTCTTCCTTTTTTAAAATTTTATTTATTTTTATTTTTTATTTTTTTAATTTTTAAATTTTTTTTTAAAATTTTTATTTTTTCCGTTTCTCTTCCTAAAGGTTTGTGTCACTCATGGTTTCTTATATATCCCTCCAGAAAATGATTAATGCATTAATCAGTCTTACAAAGTGCATTAGGTGTCTTCTCTTCTTAAAGGTTTCTCTGAGAAGTAAAGAATGCTTGCTCTCTGTTTTTTTTTTAATTCACTCTCTCTGTTTTAATATTCCATTTTTGTTTATTGTCCTGTTATATCTGCACTTAAAAGAACAATAGCCATATGAGAACTCTGAATTTCATGCCTGACTTTTCTGTAAACCTACAACTTCTCCAATTAAAATATAATAATAAATAACAGCCAGAGGAACACGCTTCTCAGGCTCCTCTATCTCTGACTAGCTGTGTGACACCAGCAAGTTACTTTACCACTCTGAACTTCAGTTTCCTCATCTCTAAAATGGGGACTCAATGATAGTGTGACTCTAGAAAGGCCTGGTCACATGTAGCCCTTCTGGAAGCTTTTAGAAGCAGGAGGGCTGCTAGTTTTAAATAAATGTTGCACAGGGGCCTGCCATCACTTGCCCCTCAGATTGACCTCAGAAGACTTTGTTTCCCGGCTGCAGGAAGAAGAGTGTGGGAGGCTCCTGACGGAAGATGACATGGTCACGTGGATTCCTCGCCCTTGGTGTCGGCTCCCACCTGGGCGCGCAATCAATCCAGACTCCAGGAGGCTGGTCCCATCTGTCCTTGGCTGGGAAAGAATTCTTGTCAATAGCTTGGGCAGGTCCCTGCCAGATGGACCCTGTCACCCACCCCCTCTTCTTTTTCTGTGACCCCAGCAGCCGAGGGCCAGCAGCTCAGAGGGAAGGCCTCTGACATCCCCCAGGGCCAAAAGGTGGCTTGGCCATTGTCAGCAAAGCTGCGTCCAGCCCCAGGAGGGCAGCAGGAAGGGCAGGATTTCAGCCCCAGGAGGCGGGGCCATGGTGATGGCAGAGGCCCGTTTGTTATGTGCTGGGGAGTGTCATCCTCAGTGCTGGGTCCTCTGCAGGAGTGTTTACTTTGTCCTCACAACTGCCCTCCCACTGTGCAGATGAGACCTGAGACGCAGAGACGTGAGCCAGCTTGCCATTCAGCTCGCGAGTGGCAGAGCCAGAACTGGAATCCACTGCTGAGCCCAGAGCTTGCTTTCTGCGCCTATGTTGTGCATGGACAGACATGAGGAGGGGGGTCGGACAGGGAACCCAGAACCTGAGGTCACGGGAGGGCTGTCCACCACCCGTACAGGGACGCTTCTCTCGGGGTCTGCAGTGAGGCAGCCCCGAGCACCCACTTTTGTCCATCTTGCCCTTGCTATCTAGAACAGCTTCTGGCACATAGTAGGTGTCAGGAAATCTTTGTGGAATGAAGGAAGGATGGACAACAACAAAAAGGACTGATTGGCTAATGAGATGTGCCCACCCCAGGCTCTGACACCAAGCCTCTCGGAACTTGACGTATTCTTAGGGGCCTGTGGCGAGTGGTGTGAGCTTAACCCTGAGCCCCGGCTGGATTTTGGAAAGGGGGCTGACCTCACTGTTCAACAGCCCCCTCGTCCGACCTGCCAGGGACAGAGGCAAGGGCAGCACCCTGCCTGGAGTGGGAGGCGCCAGGCCCAGCCAGCACTTCTCCCCGGCTGGCCTTGGGCGCTCACCTCCGCTGCTGCCCTTGCGTCTCCGGCAACACGTGGCAGTGGCTGTGAAGGCTGCTGGAGGCCTGGAGAGCTCACACTTGGAGAATGAGGAACGAGGGCGCCATCACTTACCCGAGGGGTGGTGGTGGTGGTGACTGGATGGCCAGCTGATGACAAGGGTCGCCAGGCCCTGGGATGCTGCGCATGCATTCTGTTACCGCACCCTCGGCATTGGCCCTGAAAGACAGGGACTGTTGTTATTTCTTTCTTGGCCTCATTCCTTTTTTTTTTTTTTTAGGAGGTACTGGGGATTGAACCTGGGACCTTGTATGTGGGAGGCAGACACTCAACCACTGGTCTACACCTGCTCCCATCTGGGCCTTGTATTTAAGGGGGCCTTGTAGCTTTTTGGGAGACCTGAACTTCCAGTAAGGAGTCCCAAGATCCACCTCTGCTGGAGAGGCCATGTGGGAGGCCGTGTGGAGAAGGAGTGGCCCTGAGACTGCGTGGAGAGGGAGAGCAGCCAGGCGGCCCAGTGCTCCACCTGAGCCCAGGCCCCAGCCTGCTGGCTGCAGCCAGGAGTGACCCCGGCGAGACCAGCAGGAGGACTGCCCCAGCTGACAGCACACGGAGCAGGGGTGAGCCGTCTCCACCAAGCCCAGCCCAAAGTGCAGTCAGGAACAAATAAATTATTGTTGCTTTAAGCCACTGAGTTTTGGGGTGTTTTGTTACAGAGCAAAAGCTATTTGAAACCGAAACTGGTCAGGAAACTGGCCATGGAGATGCTGATGAACAAGCAAATTACATGCAGGTGACTCACCGATGAAGATGCTTTTCTCTTCTTCCAGGAAGACTTTTCAGGGGGATCAGGCCCAGCCTGGCTCACCCAGGCCACTCCAGCTGCGTTTCTTAGTTGAGCTGCCATCCGTTACTCAACTTGTGTCTCTGTGTCTGTCTCCCCTGCTGGTGGCAGGTTCCTCCATGGCGAGGCTAAGGGAGCCCCTCCGCCCCTGAGCTCCCCTACAGTTCTTCACACCACGGGGTCCGGTTCAGAGGCTGTCTGACCCACACGTGTCAGCTTCTTCTAAGTCAGGGCCTTCAACCCAGAAGAGGTGGTGGTGGAGCAGAGACCTTCGGGGAAAGTGTGCCTTGTTCAAATCCTGGTTTGCTGTCTGATGGGACAACTCAAGTCGCCTCTCTGGGTCTTAATCTCCTTATCTGTAAAATGGGGAGAATAATACCCCACCTGGTAAAGGTAAATGAGACAACATTTTTAAAGAGCCCAACACAGTGCCTGGCATACAAGCCCCCCTCCCCTTTCCTTATCCTTGTCTTCAAATCCAGGGAGCAATTTCAGTTTCCAATGACCCCTCCCGACCCAGGCCCCAAGTCCTCGTCTCCATGGATGGGCCCTGGACCTGAAATTCTAACAGCCATTTTTTTGGCTAAACCCTCCTTAGTGCCCAATTGCAAACCTGTAGGGGAGAGGCTGGGGGATGGAAAGAAGCCCCCTTCCAGAATCAGAAGACTGGGACTCCCGTCCCCACCTCCCTGTGCAAGTCGCTC